>PQXL01000056.1:0-121359 GCA_004916875.1 Botrytis galanthina
TTTATTAAAAAAAATCTATTAATAAAAAAAATATTTTAATTAAAAAATCTATAATAAGAAAATTCTTTTATTTTCAATAATAAAACTATCTGAGTATAATATTATTATAAGGAATCCCGTTCTACTCAGTTTATAAAGCATAAGAATAGTATCAATATATTATCTTCATTTAATAATTTTAACTTAATCTTATATACTAGTAGTTCCTAGTAATCTTATTATATCAAGTAGCTTTAAAACGATTCCTGGCGTTACGTGTTAGTAATCCGAGTATTAATTGATCTTTTTCTATAAAAATGTCTGGTAAAGTAGTATTAATCTTTTAAGGGTGGAAATTTGATGTAAAAGTTAGTGGAAAAGATATAGAAGAAGACGTATCACCGACCAACTCATGATTCTCTATAGTCAGTTCGACCATATAGTAATAAGATATCTTTTAGATCTTAATTCTTGAAAATACCGCCGATATAGATATTTCAAGCTGACCTGACATGAAATGACGCTATAACTTGTAGAGGTGGTCTTTGTCTTACTAAATTTATTACAGTTATTATTATAGTTACTAACTCTTTGATCGGTATTATAATCAACTACTGTATTTATACTAACGCATACTCAAACATTCAATCGTTAAGAATCTATTAAATCATATAAATAATTTAAATAAGCCGAAAATAGTAGAGATTATATTATAAACGAAAGAATCAACGAATAATAATTTTAAGAGATGTTAACGTTATTCATCAGCTCTAAGTCCGGTCTACCCTGAACATAATAGAGGGAAATTAATTAATTTAATATCTAAAACGTATTAAAAATTTGATGATCATATATACATATATATTATCTCAAGATGTAATGATTATTTCAACATCCTAACTTATACCTCCGACTTTTTTCATTCTGTCAGCTATTTTCATTTCTTTAATCCTCATTTTATGAGACTGTACATCCTCCAAACAACCCCCCCTCCCAACCTTCCACATCACTCTCTTTGATATCATCTTTCCATAAAGCTCCCACTCCTACTCCATTTATAATACAGCCCCTCAACCACTCTCCCCCACGGTCAAGATCATCACAGTTCAATACCTCAACTCCACTCTCGACCAATATTCTCCACCATTCCTCGTTATCAGGAGTTCCCCAATATCTAGGTATTAACCCTCTTTCTCTCACTTCTCTGCATTCATTCCTTATGATTCTCACTTGCTCCTTTGTAGGCCCTTTGGACTTTGAAAATCGACCAATTGATTTAGAAATGTGACCAGACACATATAGTGAATTAGATGGATTTTGAGAGGACAGGAAATCGAAAAATCGTGCATCTTTGAAGATATATATGCTTTCATAGCCGCATATCAGCTCGAAGTCGGCATCGCCAGTTCCAACAATGGTTATGGGACCAGGGACTAGCTTCTCGGTGGTCGAGTTATAATAGGTAAGAAAACCTGCAGTTCGAAGAGGTTCAAGAAGAGAATAGAGGATGGGCATGCCATCATGTCCAGAGGAGATACTTTTATAATCGATTGTTAAATGTAACGATAGGTGTGGATTTTCATTCCAAACTCCTACTTTCTTTTCTGGATTTCCTGCAACTTTGTTCTGTTGTATCAAAATCTCTAGAAGTGGTTCTAGATAAAGACTCGAAAGTGTTCTTGCAGGATTAAGCTCCGAAGTTGCATGACCTACGAGGAGATCATTTTCGGAGACTTCAATTTTGGGCGAAGATGTGAAATATGAGAATAATGAGCCGAGAAAGCGAGAGGAGCTGTAGTAAGAAGGAATGAAGCAATCCGCTTCGATTGCTATACATCCGGCTGCAAGTGCAGTATATAGAGGGATTTTTTGATGTTCGTCGTTATGAGACCAACAATTAATCGGGATTATTGATGTGGTGAAGTTTGGGTGCCAATAAGCATCAGGGGCGGGGATGGTTCCAGTGGCGATAATCTTTCGAATACCACATTCAGTATGTGACTGACTGTGTGGAAGAGGAGCCATATTTGATGCTTGGCTTGATTGACGAGAGAACTATTGAATTGCATGAGCATTGAAAGAAAGATTTTTCAGGCGAAGTAAGAAAAAGGGTATTGTACCTTTTGATGGATTGATGGATAAACGGGTAAGAATCGTCGAAATCTGAATAATTGAGCAATTAAAGATTAAACTGGCCGAGATCAATTCGAAAACTGTACGCTGTTTTCCTCCCCAAAGTGAGATATATTGGAAATTCTAAACCGAATGAGGAATCGAAATCGAGACCGCGTCATCTACCAAAGTTGTTGAATGAAGAATGAATCGAAAGAACCTTCGATTGAGAAATCCTCTCAAGTCGTAACTCGTACAAAGATTGCCTATCTTGATATTCAATGCCTTGGGGCATGTGAGTAGACCCAGAAGTGATATCAAATGTATGAAACGAGAGACTTCTCATTTAACAAATCATTAACCTTTATAGTCAATGAATCAACTAGTTGGTTTATAAAGTCGGTCAGTAGGTATATGCATTGAAAATTGCCTCAACATAAGTTATTTATAAACGCATTTTCATTCCCTGTACGATAAAAGAGAACGAAATAAATAGTCCAAACATAATAAAAATCTTACACTGGAAATATAGCGCAAAGCACACAATACTTATGGGTACCTTGTGGCTTTAGTTACACTAGATAATAATAGTTCCATTAGTTAATTGGCTTCCGGAAATTCCGTTACTGGTCTATATCGATGGAAATCAGGGTCGCATACGCTAGAAAAAAATAGCGTTCTGGAAAGTTTCTAAGTCAGGGGGAAATATGATTTCCGCAGTTCCATTACCGCGGTCACGGATTTGGATCCGAGTCCAAATGACAGCCGCCTTATACGCAGTCGATAGCGGCAAGAAAAGTAAGAACTAGCATGCAAGGTACAAAAAATCGTGTATAAAGGAATAGCTCTCCGAACGGACGACCATTGGTCTTTTTTCATCCTCTTTGGCTTCTTCGTTGGGACCCACTATGTATAGCAGCGATCGACTTCACCGTCTTTTTGTGACCGAAGTTCCGTGCGAATAAAATTTCGTGGATATTAGAAAAAGTGGAGAATCAAAGTTGTCTAAGAAGGGTGTGTCGGTGGTGTCTTAAATCGAATGTGAGGGGGCAAACCTTAAGAGGAAATATGGGGTATGGGGAATAAGAGGCTCGGGAGGATACTTTGAGAAACTTGCGGTATGATGACCACATATCTTCTGCTGGAAAACTATATTCTTGAGAATGAACGCAAAGAAAAATCATCACAAAAATCATCAGCGGGAAGCAGGAGAGAAGTTTCTTCGGTGAAAAGACTGGCTTCTATTTGAACATAATTGGATGCACAGAAGATCGTCACTGATATATATTATGCTATACCCAAACAAAAAATGAAAAATAGAGTCTGAACGGCAACAACCATTTCGTTCAACATCCCAAATTGTTTCAATGAATCCCATATATTTGAATGTAAATTGTGATCTCAAGAGCATCAGTCCCAGGACATCGTTATGAATAGTGTGGGCTCCATTGTCATCAAGCCTCGGATATTCTTAATGCAATAGCCGCATTCAACGTCTCCAATTTCACACTACTCCCATCTTCGTCCCTCTCAACTCCCTTCCTAGCTTTAATGTTCTTGTAGCCCCATCCATCATGCCTCTCGACAATGTCTATCCCCTTCCCTTCTAATTCTATTCTTCCGGAGATAGTTTTCGCTTCAATGTTGCCGATCCAAGCTCTAGGGTAGTATGCTTCAATACTTCCGGAGGAGGTTTTATGTGTCGAGTGAACGGTGCGAAGTTTACTCTTGTACGCCTGAAAAGAGGAGCTCGACGATTCAATGAGGGTGGGAGGGTATGGAGAATCGTGGCTATTCGGTGTGGATTCAATCGCACTATTGCGAACGTTGCCGTTGATGGAAGGTAAAGTAAACAAAGGTTCAAGTAATGTGACATGTGTATTCCCACTCACTGAATGGGTGGAGAATTCATTTCGGCTTTCATCGTCATCATCAGAAGTTGCTGATAAAACTGGTCTCACCAGAAGTTGAATCCTACTAGAAGCGGTGTCGAAAGTTCCCGTAGATCCAACAAAAAAATCGCCTTGAATGGCCCCAGAAAAAGATTTTACACGTGTGATGTGTTCTCGGAGATAAGTGGCCCTTGGGTCTTTAACAGGTGACGATACTTCGATCCTACCCGAAGATGTACGGATATCCAAAGTAGCGGGAGCGGGTGCTGACTCAAGAGCAGGCTTAGGTTTCACGTGGATTCCTATGGCTCCAGATTGGGAAGATACTTTGAGCAGGTCATAAAGGGGATATGTGCCTTCAATTCTGCCCGACACAGTTTCGACGACAATATGACGAGAATCGAAATCGAAGTGTGTTTTTGGCTCAATTTTAGTTGAGAGGGAAGAATGACTGGCCGACGAAGCTGAGTCGTTTGGAAACCTAACATGGCCTGATATTGTTTTTAATGTGGCGTCTTTGACAATTTTGACATTGACATCTTCAGAGATTCTGATTGATAGAGTTGCCAGGTCAAAAAATACTTTAAAAATCTCCGCATCTTCTGGTATCCAAGCCGTAATCTCAAGTGAGATACAAGGGGTTTCATGTATATCTAGGTTGGCAAATCTCGGCGTGCTAATTTTCAATGACCCATCAAGCTCGTTCAAGGTTCTTAGTACAGACAATTCCGGATGGCTAGATTTGATTTCAACTGTAAAATGTGCTTTTCCTTCTTTTGAACTGCGTGGTAGATTCCGAATTCGAACTTCTCCTGCTGTTTTGACCTCCGGCCCATAATGAGGAGACTCTTGCTGGTAAAACTCTTGTATTACTACAAGTCCAGCGGCATCAATGATATCGAATGTAGTTTGCTCCGATTTGGATACATGTTGACAGTATGAGCCACCATCGTGGATGGGATTGGGAAATTTAGGGCCCCCTCCCATGTTTGAATCTGGATTCTTGTATACTAATTAGCTTTAAGATCAAGTACCTAATCCAGATGGAATAGAACTACAATTGGAAAGCTATAAATAGATGTACGTGGCGCGTAAGATAGTCTTGGTTTGCTGGAAGGATAGACTTACTGATTTTCCTGTGAGGATCGCACTTAATATAACGGCAGCAATGGTTAGAGCTAGTCCCAGTCCAAGAGCTTTTGTTATAATTTCTCGTCGAAAGGAAGTATTTTTCGGTGTTCGGTCGAGCCAAAGAGGTGTCCTTTCATCGAACTCCGGGTTACCTGCAGGTCCTCCCATACTCTGAGGTTCTCTTGGTAGACCTTCTTCGAGGCGATGTTGTGAGAAAGTGTTGTAGTGTATGGGAGTATGCTGTCCTTGTGCCGAGACAGGAGAAGACTCTGCGGAAGCTATATAAGCTGGGGGCGGTTGTTCAAAGAAGGGTTGATGTTCAGGGAAGGGATTCTCTTCTCTGTGATATGACGAAGCACGCAGAGAATCAGACGGAGTTTGAGAATGTCGGGGATGTTGACTTGCATGAGATGACGCATTGGTGTGCGACGACATCTGCGGAGTTGAAAGGATATCACCGTCTCTCGGAAAACCTTCCTTGGCGTCTTGAACATTTGATTTATCCTCTTCTTGTGAGAGTGTGGGATCTGGTATCATATTTCGAGGAATTTGATTCGAATTGAAATAACCGTCGGTTGGACTGAGCTCGTCACTATCATCTTCATTCCAACTGTTTCCTGGGTTATTTTCTGAATTGAATTGATCATTGGAGTAAGACATTGCTGCCGCGAATGATCAACGCCAATGTTAAAGTTGGGAATGAAAACTTGTAAGAGAAGACTCGACTGAACTGATCAATTCACTTGAATGGATGCGATAGCTGGCGTAAGCGCAAATAAAAAGTGATGGAAAATCAAAGAGATACAACGTATGTCGTCGTAGTCAAGTGCGTAGGTAAGATGAAAAAACATGACTTTCAATATCATCTAAGATTCATTTGATTGTAAAATGAGCCTTGACGCGTAAGGACCATAGGCAGCAGTCAAAGGTCGACAGTTGTGTGCATGATTCCAAGCAATTATATACCCAATGATGAATGCAAATTCACTGGTGATACGCGTCAAATGGGATGAACAATTTATTCCAGAGAGGATAAGAAGTCAATTGGATAGCCATGAGTTGAATGATGCAATTTCGCAGAGCTTTTCCGGATAAGTACATAGATGATGGAATCTTGATAACAAATTGATATGATATGATAGACAAAAAATGTATCTCGAAAAGGAAGGTAGACCCCAAGTGGGGACATGACTCAGCACTAATTGTTGGCATACAATTAAAGTTATCTACTTTACACCTCGAATGCCCAGTTCACGACAAATTTTTCGACAGATCACAAAGATATCCCTTCCAGTGTTTTAGTTAGAGTTTTACATCTGTATGTAACGTCTATCGCGAAGTCGTGTCGCGCTTATATCCTTCGGGCCATGCAAAGTTTAAGAACATGTTCGAGGTTACTACTTAAGGTACTGCACTTTTTTGGGGGTTCTCCAAATCAATTATGCCATCACGACCTACGCTAGGAACAGTGGGAAGATGAAATAGATCGAGTAGTGACCTGTCTCTTCTTACAAACATTTGATGTAGTTGTTATGTTATGGTTAGGAATAAATTCGTTCAAAGGATGTTGTTACTGGGTTGCAACATTGGTGGCGATTATTTTAGGTTGTGATAGTGTCCACCTTTTACTCTGTGGGGAATTTTTACATATCACCTACTATCTGTGCAAGACCACATTTGTTCTAGCCCTATGGTGCCTGGTGAAATGACAGCCGCTTGTTATCGCTAATAAATAGCTTTCTATTGACTTCACTTCCGCTGTTCGCTTTCGCGATCCAAACGCTCGCATAATTCAGCAAGCGTTCTTCGGTCACTTGACTCAGAAGAGGTCTGGAAATTTTTCGCAAATTCTCGACATCCCTGTCGGCCAACATCTAAGTTATTCATCACCCGGCTTCTTTTACGTCAGACTCGTACCTCTTCCTATCATACACGTTCGTTCTGACAAATGAATGAAATGTAAGGTTATCAAATTTGTTCTGCTACACTTACATTAGTGCTGACAAGGCTGCTGTGTTCAATCTACTTATCGTAGCAATACCCGAGACCGGGTGTAACAATGGGTTACTGCTCTACACACATCAATTATTTCGGTTGTACCCCATCCTTTGGTATCGCAAGCCGATATTGTAGTTCACGCGGGTCTTGGGCTGACATAAATATTCCAAAATAGATTGCCACGACATCTACAGAGCCTTGAAGTGTGGATAAGCCTCATGATTGTATTCAAAGTGGGATACTGGCCCCCTTGTCGCTGGCCAACAACGGGGGAGCATAGACAATAGTGCCAATCACATCAGAGAATTTGTTCCTTACGCCGCACAGAGTTAATTACGCTTAAATAAGCTATATGCAAGATTAATCCTCCTCAAAACACAGCCCGCATTGTCAGCCGCAGAATATATCTCCACTATTATTTTGTAACAATGAACTTTATATATCAGTTCTGTATACCAATTGACAGAGGTTGTAAAGTAGCGACTGTCTTTACTGTTTTTTTTATAGCTTCGCCAAAGCATCATGCGGACGTTTCAGTGTGTTAAAGTGTTACTTTTCCTTTCTTTCAGTTTGAATGTAAATGGTACTCCTACACTCGGAGCGACACAGACCCTAAGCGCTAGAAACTCGGCTTCAACTGCGTGCGGTGATATCGTCAATAACGAAGGTATGAATAAAAATTACAAGATTCTCGATTCTTATACTGATGGAATAATAGATACCGTCTTGTTCAATGCAACTTTGGCATTTGAATGCCTCACCAGTGTGCCATTCAATCCTGCTGTCGCCTCTCGTTTTATTTCATACTATAATGATACTCTTCAGTTCCAGAGTACATTGAAATATCTTAAAGACCCACCTCCAAGCTACCAACAACCAGCTGTGGATCTCATAGCAGGCCTGAATCGAATTCAAAGTGCGATCAATGAAGGAATATTTTCAAATCAATACGAGTTTGAGGCCGCTTTACAGACTCTAGTATACGCTGCACACGATGGGCATGTCGACATACTAGCGGGAGCTTTATCTGCATTTAGTTTTGCAAGTCCAAGGGATTTAGTGTCACTATCATTAGATGGCCAGCAAATTCCAAAGGTCTATCTAGCCGACGATCTTTTTGACAGTGACTATTTTACGACTTTCCAGCCTTCAGCTATCAAATCAATTAATGGCAGAGATGCAACTACGTATCTTTTGGATTTCGCATCCGTAAACTCAGTTGGCACTCTTGAAGATCATTCAGATTGGAATCAATTGATGCTTAGCGCAGCTCAAGATATCCAAGGGTATTTCAATTCATTCAGTGGCGGCGCGACATTCTATCCCGGTGATAATATTACATTCCTTTTGGAGAATGGGACGTCTTGGACTGAGAATTATCTTGCTATCTATGATACTCCTGGTCCCACCGGCCCTCTTCAAACTGGAGGAGACTTTTACAATTTTTTCGTTTTAGGGTTCTATCCTGCATCATATGATCCGTACACCGATGCTTCGGATAACGATTCGGAAGATAGTTCTGGTGATGATTCATCTACTGCAGTCACTTCTACGACATCCGCTACTCCAACTCCGACCGGGTGGGATAGTCCAGCTTACCCAGAGATTCCAGATGTTGCCCAAGAAGACCTTGGGACTTATGGGGATGGGGTTGTTTCTGGTATGTTATTTGAGAATCTTGCAACACAATGCTTCTCTAAATGACTTGATTATGCGGTTTCTAATAAACAAACAGGATATTTCCTCAACTCTACTTCTGTTTCTGTTTTAAGCATTCCAAGCTTTGATGTCGATGGGGATGCTGTCTTTAGTTTCCAACAAACGGTTTCTCAGTTCATTAATCAAACCCAGGCAGCCGGCCTAAAGAAGGTTGTTATTGATCTTCAACAAAATTATGGCGGACAATCTTTACTTGCAATCGATACATTCAAACAATTTTTCCCAAATATCGATCCTTTTGCTGGTTCCCGTATGCGAGCCCATGCTTCTGCCGATGTACTCGGCAAGACTCTGACTCCATACTGGGATGATCTCGCCGAAAACGATGAGACAAAGTATGTCTTAGCGGCTGATGAATGGGTTATCACTAATCGGATTAATGCGAACACGAATCGCAATTTCACAAATTGGCAGGAATTTTTCGGACTTAATCAATACAATGGTGACGATTTCACAAACATTGTAGGTTTTCTTCATTCTCGACTACTACCACTTGATACCTTGGATTCGCATCTAATTAATATCACTAGGCACGATACAATTTATCTAATCCTATTTTCGACGCATCTGGTGCTGGTCTAGATGTCAGCGATGACGCTTTTGCAGTGTACGGCTATGATGCAAATCCGGCACCAGCAGGGGCTGAACCACCATTTGCAGCAGAGGATATAATCATTGTAAGTCACCTTCCTGCATCATCTAGTTTTCGTACTCTAATAGCCGTAGCTATCTGACGGTATATGTCACTCTTCTTGTGCTCTTTTGATCGAGATGTTTCGCCACGAAGCTGGAGTTCGTGTTGTTGTAGTAGGAGGTACACCAACAACAGGACCAATGCAAGCTCCTGCTGGATCTCGTGGCGCGCGTGACTATGATACTCTTACTCTTGACGCCAATATCGATTATACTCAAAAACTTTTGCAGAACAGAAGCTCGATCGATGCAACATTTCTTCCGAATAGAACTGAGCAGCTCAGCGTATTTGTCTACTTTGCGGATATAAATCTTCGTGATCAAGTACGTAAAGATGAAGAGATTCCATTACAATTCGCCTACGAAGCCGCAGATTGTCGGATTTACTATACACCACAAACCGTGTATAATTACACAAATCTCTGGCAGTATGCAGCCGACGCCATCTGGAAGAACTCTAGTCTATGCGTTCAGGATTCAACCGGTTATTCATCAACGTCACAAAATTCAACGAACTTTGTCGGCCCATCAGGTGGCACTGGAAAGACCTCTACCAATATCACCGATTATCTTGCTTCGTTAACGACCTCTCCTATTGCAAACTTCATTCTCCAGGGTCTCAATGACGGTCTGCCAGCCGTCAACGAAGGTGCCTCTCGCAATGCTCCCGCATCTGCTAAGGTTATCAAATGTACCACAGATGACGACTGCTTAAATGGTAAGCTCTGCGTGAATATTCCATCTTGTTCTGGGGGCAAAGCTGTATCTCAGTGCTTGAGAAAATGCCCGGCAGCTGGTCGTCTATGCCCTAGTACCAAGACCAAATGCACACCGCATAGCACAGATGGGAAACTGGGAAATCAAAAGCTTCATAAGAATATTTGTCCTCCAGCAGGAAGTGCAGCAAAGTGTGAGAGTCAAAGCCAGTTGAAAACGGTCAATCTCAATCAATGTCCTGACTGTAGCAAATAATTGGATCAATGATGGAAATAATGATAACTAGGGATCGGCATTAAGGAGTTTATGATGAAATAATTTAGGGTTCTTGGCCTCTCAACTTGGGTTCTGTATTTATGTTATCTCTATTAATTGTGTCAAGCAATTTTGTTCAAAAGTTTGTTCTGTTGGAGTACCACGGAAAACATGGATTGTATTTAACTAGAATAATTTTTAAATCTATGAGTTGCACTGTGATCTCCAAGGCAAGCCGATTTTATCATGAGGATGAAGTCAGTCATGTTTTACCCAGCCGCTAATTATAGAATTTCAATTCTTGGCTGTGGGTCTCAGGGTTGACAATATCCCGTTTTTATGCATGTCAGCAACCGCCCCCATTTTGGATGCATCCTTCGGCTTCTGGACTGCTTAGCGCATCAGCTCCTTTATATTTCATGTCACCAGCCTTTGTAAATATAAAGGATCTCCACATCTGTCCCTCTAATCACAGTTTTAAATCATCCCATACTCCAACCTCTTTTTTCTCTCGATCATCTCATTAAGCAATGCCATCTACCGGCGGCAAAATCTACCCTTCTGTTCTCCCTTCTCCCTTCATCCGTCTTTTAAGTCTAGATTCTGGTCCTGAAGAACCAGTTAGAGTAACACTACATGAGGTAAATCTCGAGAACGCACCCGCATACGATTGCCTCTCATACACATGGTCTGACCCACTATACCATGCTCTCAGCCCGGAAGAGGAAATCCACCGTAGCAATGATAAACGCGAACATTCTATCCTCTGCAATGGTCAGAACTTGTTAATTACAGAAAGCTTATTATTGGCACTGAAGGAATTCAGCAAGGACAACAATGAAGACAACAGAAATCATGGGAAAGAAGGGAATTTCAAAAGAGAGAGATACATGTGGATAGATGGCATATGCATTAATCAAGACAGCATCGAGGAGAGGAATATACAAGTTGGAATGATGGGAGAAATCTACACAAAATGCTCGCAAGTAATTATCTGGCTTGGAGTTTCAGATTTCCATTCGCCGTATGCTATTGAAGTCATAAATCTTCTCTCGAAAATACCCTCGGAAAATTACACTGGCTTACGCATTACCGATCTTGAGGATTGGGATATATATCCCAAACTGGGTATCGAAGAAGTTGAAACTTGGAGATGGTTGGAATATGCAGCATTTTTACAACGTACTTGGTTTAGCCGCATATGGGTTGTTCAAGAAGCATTTCTGCCAAGAAATATCGTAGTCGTTTGTGGGAGTGATGTTATCGGATGGGGAAACATAACAGCTTGTGCGAAAGTACTAAGAGAAACAGGATTGGGAACGTTATTGATGGAGTTGTTGATTGAAACTGTTGACGATATTGAAGGGACTGTTTACGTGAACAATACTCTGAACAACCAGTCAATCTTCCAAAGCATGAGGGATATGGCTACACTTGGATCGGAAGAAATGGGAAAAGCCTTGGATTTAGAAAAGTTGTTATATTATTCAAGATTTTTCGATGCAACAAATCCAAAAGATAAGATCTATGCAATCAGAGGCATTTGGGAAAAAGGAGGAAAGACAATCCCACTGGACATGACCCCCGATTATCAACGGGATCCATCGGTAGCAAGTGTGTATACAAGAGCAGCTTTTGAAGTGATTTTTGAAACCAAAGATTTGAATATTCTTTCTTTGGTGGAAGATCGTAGCTTGGCAACTCAAAATCCAAATTCAGTCCGGGCCATTGGAAATCTTCCTTCCTGGGTACCCGATTTTAACTCGTCATCTAATCCTCAACCTTTGGCTGGAAATCCTAGACCACAACCGGGAAGTGAGAGATGGAATGCAGCTCGAGGTATTCCATTTGAAGTGCCAATTCTTCCACCTTTAGAATCACGACATCTTCTTCCAATCACAGGCTATAGAATTGATATTATCTCAAATTCCGCATCCAATCAAGCAGAAATTATGGGTAACGACTTCGGATTTGACACGGTGTTGGAACTCTTGGTAAATTATCCAAGTCAAAAATATCCTTATGTTGACGATGAGACACAAACATATTTCGAAGGATTTTGGCGGACCCTCATCAAAGATACGTTCCAAAGGTTACCGGCAAAAGAGAACGCACGAAACTCTTTCCGATACTTTATCGCAGTACGTGTCTCGGAGCTGAAAATCGCATACAACTACGCCCTTTCAAAGCAGACGCCCGATCTACCCAAGCTACAAAAAGCATACGAAAAAATCAGACAACTGGTCATTGACTTGTCTAAACATAGACTAAACAAATCTCTGATTCCCACCTGGGAGGAGCTTGAAGAGCTCATCAAGATAGCAGCCAATGAAGATCTAACTGATCCAGAAAAGGCGAAGCTTGACAAAGATTATGGGGATTTTTACGAGTCTTTCAGGATTGCGTATGCGGGAAGAAGAATGTTCAGGACGGAAAAGGGATATTGGGGTATTGCTGCGCAAACATTGAATATCGACAATGAAGACGAAATTTGGGTCATAGCTGGGTCAAAGGTACCGATGGTTTTGAGACCAGTGAAGGGAAGTAATGGTGAAAATCGAGAACTAATCGGAGAGGCTTACGTGCATGGAATTATGAATGGTGAGGCTTTGAAATATTCGGTAGAGAAGTTAAAGAGTTTCTTTCTGAAATAAGAGAGAATCAAATGCGTTAAGTACAGATGGACAGTTCAAGGGAATACACGTTTGCGCAGAATCTCGTTAGATCACCGTCTAAGTGTCGGGATATCGATCATGTAACTACAAAGGGCACTTGCGCGGCGCTAGCGCTTCCCTATATTAAATACTAGCTTCCCATAAATAATAATGATCAAGAACGAATACAACCATAATAGACCAAAGTACTTTCCACTTATCAACCAAGTTGATACCAACACTAAGATTTCTAATCAGGAGCATATGGAAATGAAACAGCCAGAAAATTGTCAGGAAGGATTGATACTGACATTGCATTCTGCCAACACATTTTTTGCTATATTGGCGCCTTTGATCAGCAATCACTTGGAGGCGGTTTTATCAGGTATTATCAGGTGAATTTCTCACTACGGGGTGTGTGGATGAACCCAATCACATCCTATTACACTATACCTCTGTCAATAAATGAGAAATATTTTTAGTCATTTTCAGTCACCAAATCAGTTTAGAAAGAATGCTCACTTTGCTCAAAGCATCATGAATTTGAATAAGATCACAAGTGCCACTCCTCATACTTCTCATGCATTTAGCTATCGAGTCAATATTACCATCGCAATCTGCGATTCAAAATCATATTCAATCTAACTTCACATAATCTCACATGATGATACATGGAATACACCACCATATGCCAATTGCATTGTATATGGCGCCTACATATGCTTTCGCACGATGCGACCCCAAGCCAACATCAGCTAAGTTGTTCATAATGTATGATATTTTCACGCTTCATTCAAGATCTATAATAGCAATTGAACCACCATATCCACCTCACATACACACACGCTCTTCTGGCAACCACTTCAAGTCCGCGTCGCTCCCAGGAAGCTCAAAGCCGATACCGAAGCGAAGGCTTTGCCCAGTGACCAAGTCAATTCCTTTCGACTGTTCTTGGAAGATGAGATCAATCGTCTTATTTGATAGAAAACTTACTCCGTTTGCTTCACCATCAAGTGAGATATAACTCAGTATAGTGGTAATTGAGAGTGCATTGCCATAACCATTTCCAGAGCCAATTTCAGCTTCTTTCCAGCCGGGAGTGTCGACAACAGATGGATCTGTGATGACTGCAACTCTGCTATTTACCCTCACTGCACTCTTTTTGATTGCACAAAAGTAAGATTTAGTCACTCTCAATTGATAGATGTATATTTGAGGTCAAATTATGAAGATACATCGAAGCTCATAGTTTGCTACAATACTCCAAATCTTTCAGTACACAGAACATTATTCAATTTCCAATATCTTATATCGCACGCTTTCCGAGCACATTTTCCCCAGACAAATCATGCATTCATGATTAGGTCATCAATCTTATATCTAGGAATCCTTATACTATGAAGACCGTCACAATCCTCATAATCCTTATCGTGCATTAACCTTTGGGTTTGTCTGGTTGGAAGGAAAACTGTATGTTCCTCGCATTGGAAAACCGCCAGAAATTGACCATCTACCACGATTTGCTCGTCGGGCGATAAACTAAGGTGGTGTTCTGCGGACATTATTGATGCTTGAATGTTGGATTGGCTAAATTTTGCAATACAAATCCAAGATGCAGCTAGAACTACGCAATATATAAAGGAACAAAGAGTAAATGAGATCTTTCAGGTCCGCCCGCCGAAAAGATAGCGGAGGAAAGTTTGCATCTAGTACAAGTAGAATTACACCAAAAGCAATCACACAATAATTCCTCAGATCTATTTGGACTCACCAAAGCTTGAATAGAAATCAGTATAAGACATTATGCTACTCGGAATTCAATAGGTGGTATCGGAGACAATGTGGAGCACATTATTGAACTCCGGTTTTCCTTGGCGTTGAAGATTACAGCAGTGTTTGAAGCAAAATTTTGGGACAGGTTGAAACTCGCTTGATCACTACAACTTTGTCATTAAACTCGTAGTCATCTCAGGATTCTAATGATATATTGGAAGATGAAGTGCGCAGCTTCTGATGTTCCTAGGTCTCTCTTGCTGCCATAAATCACCGGAAAGGGTCCCTCGCTTATTTCGACCGGTGCATGAAAGTACAAATGAAAGTACAGTATGTAGTGATTGATTTTGCAGATTGAAAGATAGCGTAAAGTCTAAAGGCCGCATAAAAAACAATCCAGTACTCATTGTTTTGTGATTTCTGGAAATGCATAACTTGGGTGCTTCTTATTGTTCTATTCCTATATCTGAAAGCTAGTGTTTGAAACCAAGTAACCCATCAATCTCGGTCTGATCCAGAAGCTAAATGCGCAGAGTATCCCGAAAAAGGCTCCTTTTCCTGCAATATCATCATCAATTCATCACGCAAAGACACGAGAGTCGTTTGCTCTCTTGCCTCCCATCCAAGTTTTCTTAATCGATTAGCTCGATTTAAGGAATTAGAACCAACAACTACGGATGTATAGGGCCCAAATAGGTCGTTGTAAAATTCCAATGGTATAGTCTTGGTCTCGGGACTCTTGATTTTTCCCTTTTCATACAAGATCTTGCCGATCTCTGAAGCACATTCCCTCCATGATAAGTCTTCTCCATTACTGCAAAAAAAGTAAGGGTTCTTGATGCCCAAGTCACTGGTCTCAAGCGAGTGCAACAATGTCACATAACCTCTCGCTAAATCGCGAACATGTATATGTGACCACCTTGATAAACCTTCCCCAATATGTCCAGCATAGCCATGTTTTATGGCAAATCGAGCTAAAATAGGTAACTGAATCGATAATCGCTTTTCCCGAGAGCTAATTCCGTAAATGAGGGGAGGGATCATGATGGCTAGTTTCGCTTTTGGGCCGAGACTCTCGTTGGCGTTGAGAATGGCCAGATCAATCTTTCGATGTGGAGCCTCGTCAGATTTTGCATCAACCTTCTCCGGTTTATCATCCTCGTAGAAAACTCCGGTTGGAAACGAGCCGTTCGAATCATCTGCAAGAAAACTCGCTCCCCTTGTGTGGATAAAAATCGCATTTTGGCCACTTTGTAAACGTTGAGTGATGCCTTTGATGACAGCTTCTACTGAGACAAGATCGTCTGCAGTTGCAGTATGAATAGTGATATCACTCAAGAAAGCTTGCCTTGCAATGATTTCCGAGTCTCTGAGAGGCCCTCTGACCGTCTTGACGCCAAGTTTCTCGAGTTTCTCGGCAGCAGCTTGTCTGCGAACGAGTACCGTAATTTCATACCGGCTTTCCTCGAGTAGAAGATCCAGTATTTCGCCGCCGATGAATCCAGGACCAATGAGGAAGACTTGCTTTTGGACAGACATGGTGATGTGCCAAAGGGTAGGATACAGCTGCCGTGATATTTCAAGGAAGGAAAAAAAGAGTATGGTTTATGGCGGTGGATGAGACTTTCTTTGAACTTATAAATATTAAAGGTGTTGGGAACGATTGATACTTCGACATGCTACAATACTAGTAACATGACGAATCAAAGTATCAGAGGTTAGCTTTTATATTATAATACTAGTGGGAGACTTAGGCACTTTAGGCTTAGAGATAAATCGAACATATGATACAATGGTAAGTTTGAAGTCGAAGAGTGAAAAGGAGATGAATTACTCCGATTTGCTTTTCCTAGAGTTTCTTTGAAAAAAGATCCTAGGTTAATGATCAAACCCTAGTAGATTTTATACCTAGAATTAAGATTGATTTCAAATCGATTCTTACAGAAAGTATAATCAATTAAATTGAATCGATTCATCAATAAACTTTCATATGGTCCCAATTCATTCTATTCCCTTATAAATCATTGTGATGACCGATAACTTAGTTTACGGAAAAATTTATGACCCGATTCCCGCAATCTTCTCCACTTCGAGCTAGATGAAAGTCGATCATATTTTAAGTAGATACAAATGGCGCCCAAATCCTAATAATTTGATTTGTTCCATGAGGATACATGTGATTTTGATACTCAAAATCTTTGGGAGATTCATATGAAAAGGCTTTCTGCTGTAATTTTATAAACACATCGAAAGATATTCGAGTTTTGCATTGCCACTGCCTTCTTTTTTTTTGACTAGGAAATTTTGAGGGCCCACAAAAGTCAGTCTGAAAAAACTGCCTCCTATTTAAATTTACGTTCTTCATCCACCAGATCCTTATTTCAACGATACATTCCTGATTTCATGTCCCCATTCCAAAGCTTCTCCATGCATAACTCCATGTAGATATACCTCTCCAACTAGTTCATAGAATTCATCTTCACCTCGTCGAAGAATAAAAGGCACTGAAGCACCCGCTAAAACCCAAACTTCGTCAGACGGACGTAAAGATTGTGCTCCGATGCCAAGATAACCTTTGCGAGTTCGAAATAGAGTCCGGGCATCATTTGCAGCCTCTATCTCTTTCTCAAGACATGAGAAGTCCTCTTTGCCGTACTTGCGCGGTTGCTTCTCGGTAACACTGAGTCGTTGCATGGAATATATTGCCTGAGATCCATTGCGTACTCCGTTGCGGACCCATTCCTGATAGTGTGCTACGAGTTCCTCACAATGTTGCGGTGCTGGATGTTGCTTTCGATATGTATCTGCCAGAATAGTGCGCCATACAACTTCACGTGAAGATTGAAATCTGTTGACTGGGAGGTTAGGGAATTCTTTGAGAATTGAAAGAAATTCAAGAAACTTACTTGCCACCCATTGAAAGTGGGTATATAGGGTCGAGATGAGCTGCAACCTCATAAACCCCATCTAAGAATTCCACCGGATGCAAGGACTTGTTCTGTCGTTTAACCTTTTCACAGACTGTGTCAAGCAGCATACCTTGCAATATCAAGGAACTAGGCTCAGTCTCTAAGAATTCTTGTTTCCACTCTAGATCACCACAGGCGCTCCAAGTACAGTCGCCGCGCATTGACAGAGGTAAAGGCCTTCGCAGGACACTATAATCTGGAACCCATGTCGGTAGATTAGGAATAGACGCTATCGAATCCTGAACATCCGATAAGATTCCTAAGCCATAGCATCGGAGCAAGATTCTAGCCACATTAGTATAAACATCTTGTGCCGCCATCTCATAATCAACTGAAAGGGCATCTGGGAACTTCGTGAATGGTAGACTTTCCTTCCTTGATAAACCGAGTAGCGCGTAAATGATGTCTCGTTTATCGGAAGCCTCACAATATCGATGCGCGCGAAGAAGATATCGAAATAAAGGAAGAAGTTGGGTAGATTCACTCCCTGCTCGAGTGGATTCAAGTTGTACAACTGCCATCTTGAAGCCTATCTCTGAATTCAATAGTATCTGATGCCTTTTGAGACGCCTACCCTTCAGAGAATTTCCAAGAAGCTTGGTCAAACGATCAGTGTGAAGTTCCTTGTACCATCCGGTATGGGTTAAAAACGACAACGCTTTCGAAATTGTTTCCCAAGGAATGACTTCCTTGCCGCAGGCAACAATCACATCATTTCCTATTGTAACTTCTTGTACAGCCCAGACACCTGAGAACCAAGGTCTATTGAAGAAAGCTATGAGACTGAGCCATGATCGCAATTGCAAAGGTACAATGTTGAGTCTTTGGAAGTATTGTTCCTGACAATCCCAATCCAAGCTCACTAAATTCGACCACTCATCATGTGGCACCAAAGATAGTGTTTTTAGAGCTTTCAATGCATCGGAAGTAAAAGCGTCCTTTTTCCCAAGTCCAATAATGACGTTTCGAGCCTTTTTGAGGATTTCCGGCATCATTGAAATCTGGGCAGTTCGGTCCATGGGATCCTCTGGGTTAATGCACACCGAATCGATCCAAATATGTCGTCTCTTCTTCTTCCCGGAAGCTTTTGAGGCAACTTCCCTTCCGATTTTGATGGAATTCTTTGCATCCCCACAGATTCTCAATGTCTTGTTATCACAAGGTATGATATGATTTCGTGGAACGAGATCTCGCCGCGAGTGGGATACGACATCAAATGTCGGAGCCTCGGTAAGTTCCACTACATGGAAAGAGTATTTGGTACGACACCATAACTTTGATGTTATTTCAAGGAGTCGAATAGACGTGGGTGATGGAAGTATAGTGTAGATAAATGGTTTGTCAGTCGCATAGTTGCGTTTTGGAAATCCTATGAAGTCCATATCTTCCAAGTCCTCTCAAGGGGGAATGGAGTGAGGCTGATTTCTTTGACAGGTTGGTATATAACGCAAATATTTAAAAGCAAGAAATGGATCGAGCTTGTGACTGCATGTCGGAACTCATGCCATGGAAGGAGCAAACCCAGATTTCTTGATTCCGTGAACACTGAAGGAAGGAGCATTTCAGCCGGATCAATCATACTCCGAACACTTTGTTTCCATGTGTTGAATAATACAAGCCTGGTATTGTAATCTTTTGAGTAATCTTTATGATATTCGTTTTCTTTCGAGAGGAGAAGAAATCACAAGTAACGAGCCTATCTGCAAAGACTAATCATTGAAATTCAGACAAATGAGACTTATCCAGATCTTTTGATCTGGACAATCTGGACAATCTATAAATAGGTAAGAGAAATACTTGTAAGAAGTCATGACTTTTGATAAACTTACAATGCCGATTGAGATTTACTCTTCAATAACTTCTAAAGTCTTTAATTCTGTCCTCTTGAATTGGCTTGATTGAGTCATCGTTCTGCGCCTTTTATGTGATCTATAACCTTCAATTACGGCCCATTAATCAACAAGAATTGACTGTCCAATAGACTTTAAATAAGATTATTGGGATTTAAATAGTCATTTTGAAACCCTATCTGTCCCACAGTACTGGTCAAATGCACCTCTTGTGAATGTACAAAAGCCTAACAGAATAGACCTCGAGATGCGGGATGTCGTTCATTGTTCTCAGGCAATGTTCTCAGCTCACTTCACTAGTATTATAATGTATCTCTTCAATACATCCATCTGAATCTATAAATATCATTCCTCCCTCCTCCCTCTTCCTCAAAGTGCTTGCTCAACACAAATGTATAAAAATATCATTACGAGTACTGCAGAATCATAAATATAAGTTACAACAGCATCATCTCGCTGTAAACTTTCACTGGAAAAGAGACATCTATACCTAATTCTGAGTCCCAGTGACATAATGTGTATGGATCAAGCACTAGCCCTGAAGTTTTATCACAGTCCCTGATCTTCTCATCCTCTCATCCCATATCCAAACAGCGAATTGCACAAGCAAAATCTCTATCAAGATGTCTTGCCATACTTATCAAACAAAATCTGAACTTTTACCCAGACATGCCAGATAATTAAGATGCAGATAAGCTACACAAACGCAAGTAGTAATGCATGTGTGGAAAGATCAACTCTTCAAATTCCAGCAGCAGATTGAAATCATGTATTCATATCATGCTTCAGGTGCTATTCACACAGTATAAGGTGAAACCCCTGAATTTGGATGGATAGTAAAATATGAAGGAAACTGAAAGGAGAAAATAAAATTGATTTTTAGAGGAGCTCTGTGCCACCAATGACTCACACATCGTCCCCAACTCTGAGTTCTGAATTTGCCGATGTCGCCCAGTCCTCAAAAGACAACCAACTTCTCACTTAGTCCCAACACCATAAATCTTGTTTCTCCAAAGATCTTTTCAACAACACCGAAAGAAAGAGTGCTCGCAGAATGCTATTTGATCTAAATATTATACTTCATACATTATCAACTAACTACTACCTCCTAAACTACATAATTCAATCTCTCTACAAAACCCATTTCCTCTTCACCAGTCTCTTCAGTTTCCTCAGATTCTATGCTGCCTGGGCAAGTTGCGCTCGCGAGAAGTCGCACAACTTTTCATTACTTCAATAAATATACACCAGTGCAACAAACTTATACAACTTCAACATTTACTCAACCCACGACGACACATGGTATCAATATCTTTCGCTTGCCTGAAAATGCGCCTCTGAAAATGGAAATCAACTTCGAATACATATAACAACAAAATTACCTTCTTACTCCTCATTTCTTGTACACCAGTACATCCTACAATATCCTCTTCTAGCCCCCAGCTCATCAACTACGCCTACGATCATAGATCTTTTTCAAGTCCTTGACATTCCTCAGCAAGATCATGTGCAGGAAAGCTGAAACGTTGCCAGATCAATCAACTCATAAAATGCACATACTCGACATACCAACTCACTATCCCACCACACGAAAATAACGATTAAAACAACCCAAGAAGAAAAGATAAAGGAAACTGCTCTGGACTCCAAACAATCTCATGGCCCAATCTGCACTAGATGAACCTCACACAATAACATAGCAAGAATACGAACCAAGAATCACAAACACCAATATCTATGCTTCGCCATAAGTCATAACACCACACCTTTTCCTTTGTAAGTGCCAGAGTTAGGAGGCGATACTAGTTTTCCACTCAACTCGAAACTTTCGAATGTAAGACTTTAGATCGAACGTTTACGAGAGGTAGACTTTTATCTCGGTCTTTCAATCTCCGCCAACAATCTCACAAATCTACTATGCAACTCGATGAAAAAATCGGGCAATCCCACCAATTCAGCCAGGCCTCTTCCTTTCAGACTCGCACCAGCCATTCTACTATCCGGCCCTCTGTTACCACCTCTCAAGAAAGATGAAGTAGATGTAGCTGTCGTACCGCCACCTCCAAACGGACCACTGCTATTCCCATTGCCATTTTTCTCATCGCCAGGTCTAGGGGATTGGAGTGCTGATTCAGAGCGTGCGAGTTCTTCATCAGCGAGGCGTGCGATCCAATCTGCGAGATCACGGAAGGCAGCGTCGAGGAAAGAAAAGGTGCGCATGGCCATGCGTTCTTTCTGGGTGGAGAGAGCGATTAAAGCATAGACTCGACGACGACCGCGAGCAGAGGGATCAGGAATGCGAAATATATATGCAGTGGTGTAGCCAGCCATTGGATCGCCAAAGAAGATTGGGCCGCCAGATGAGGTAGTTGTGGAAGATGTGAGGTGTGAGGAGAAACTGGAGATAAAAGGGGAGGAGGGTGTGGAATTAGGTGTGGGATTTGAGGACGGTGGAAGGGTTTCACAAGAGAGAGTACGAAGACAAGATTGCCGGATAATGGAGAAAGAAGTGGGCTGTAGAGGTTCATGCGTTGACGTATAGTCAACGAAATGGTTATGCGAAAGGAATTCTCTAGTGGTATAGGTAGGAGGAGATGTGTCAGATCTTTTGACCGGGAGTCTCCGAGCCTGGTGCTGCTCTCCCCGTTCCTCTTTTTGAATTGCGCATTCCGAATCGTCTGAATCTGAGGATACAGACTTGGGCGGGGTACTCTGACCTGCAATGCGCTCATACGGCTTCCTTGTTCGCAATATTGGACCATTATCGAGTTTGCCAGTTCCCGAGGGTTTAGGACTTGTGGGCATATCCTCTTTGGTCTTCTTAGGTAAAGTAAGAGCGCAATTCTCGCATGGACCTGGCTTTTCACTTGGATATGTTTTGCGAAAGCTCGAATCGCGTCGCAATTGGTTTGTCGTGTTTTGTGTATTTTGCAAAGTAGGTACTCTGGGACTTTGCGGAGGTGTTGCGCCCGCAGAACCCGCGGTATTTGGCGCATTCGAAGGGCTTGAGTTTAGATGAAGAGCAGGCCGACTCGCCGCAACGTCTGGCTCGGAAACAATAGAATTCGTCCTATGTGAAGCATGCGCATTTGTATTTAGAGAAGGTTCCGAGGATTTGAACGATTTACTTGTACTGGGCCTCCGAGGGATGGATTCTTCTTTTTCTGGACACGAAGTACAACCTACTGGAAGTGCTTCTGTTACCATAACCGGGGTTGGACCATGAGTGTCGCAATAATGCGCGAGACATAACTATGGTAGAGAACACAAGGTCAGTACAAGGTCCCATGATTGCCCTATCGAAATCCCCCAAACATCCTAATTATCATTGCGAACCAGTCGCATATCGTTCTCGGAAACAACTGTATTGTGCGCCCATTCATCCATCCATAAGGCAAACACGGGCGCAGCATTCAGAAAGAATAGAGGCGCGAAGGGGTGTGAACATGATGCGGATGCGACTGCGACCATAAAACAATTGTAGAAATTGAAAATGTGAGGGTGTGGGAGTAGGAGGGTGTGAATGAATAAATTATCTTACAATTAAAGCCATAGTACTAGAAGAAGATCAATGGATGTGTGAATCAATAGGTCCTTGTCGATTCTACTTTTTGCCTCTCACACTTTTTCTCTCTCTTCCTGTTTGCTGCCAAATTCTCGGTATTTTGAAATGTCTTGGACTTTTTTCTGCTTTTAATCCTCTTAATCCCAGTGTTGCCGTCTCTTTCTGTGGGACCTTGGTGACAAAGTGGATTTCGATTTCTTTTTTAGGATCGTCTCACACTCTCACACTCTTTATCCTCCTGCGATTTGTCGGATATTGGATATTTGAGATGCACTCCTCCCAGTCCTCGGATGCTTTGGTTTACACAAGACAGGAGAGTGGAAGATGTACGATTGGAACCGAAATCGAAGCAGCAAAAGCGAGAAGGCGAGGTTATTCGTAGTCGATTTTTGGTATGTATGCGGTATTGGTATTGGTATTGATTGATTGATGATTGGTAATTGATTGACCGGTGCTTGGTCATTGAGTGATTCTTGGTTCTCAATTCTTAATTCGTAATTCTTAACTCTTGCAGTGATAGTTGTTGTATAATAAGAACTGGCCGAGGGGAAAAGAATTCTATGGTATTTCTTTTCTTAGAAAAAAAATGGAACAGAAGAGAATTGAATTTGAAATTGAATTAAATTTAGATTCTGGAACGAACGAACCCACAGATACCCAAATGAACTTTCTTAGATCGAACGACAAGTTTTGGTGGGGGGGTTGGCGGGCGCTAAAAGTATCAAGGCAATTCGAAGGTTAATATGAGTTCAACATATGGAACTTCATCATATAATCATCCGTATGAAATAATAAAATATGAACTAGGAACTAAAAACCAGTAAAGTAAGAAAAGCATGAAGTGTATTCATATATTTGTATATTTCCAAAATAAAATAAACACAAGGGGCAACGAATGTTTCGAGTGAGTAGGTGGCTGAGTGAACGAGTGAGTGATCACTTATGAATATAGACAGCAAACTTCTCGAGGAATGCTTCGAGCGATTTATATATATATGTATTTATATCCACTTCTAATTCATAAGAAAGAAGACATTCTTATCGAAAGAGAGAAAGGGTGGTCAGAAAACTCTTTGGTCGAGGCGTTTACCTGCTTGCTCACTTGCTTGATCATCATGACACAAAAGAAAATACAAAATAAGCAATACCAGTAGAAGAACAGAAATAAAAGGAGGGGTAATATAAATCATCATCGTCGACTAATTACCATTACCTACCTACCAAGTCTGCCTACTACTCATGAGTAGTCACGTCCATCATTTTTGGTACCTTCTCACCGCTTCGAACAATCGAGTATCACATATAATCCCTTCACATTCCCCGACCAATACCTCTTCACGATCTCCTATAGAACATATCATCGCTCAAGCCACGATACTATTTCTCGGTCGCTATATCGGAACGGTCCGGCTGACATAGGAAATTCTCTTTTCCTACTGGCCATTGTCCGCTCGGATGGCCTTTGGGCCAAAATATCTAAGAAGAGTAGTTGTTCTGCGTGCATGTAAGATTACAATGTCACGAAGTCTATTTATCACAAGCATGCGGGGATCTACAATCCAATCAAGTGAAAGGCGGAATGGAGAAAGTATTCCATATTACCGGGTTGGGCATTCTTGGCCGCTCAAATCGTGTTCAACATGCGAAGGTGTAACATTGAGGGGGAAACTCTCAAACCCCTATAGCTCGCTACGCTCAAAAAATGAAGATATAAATTGCAATTTTTATCTCGCGCAGTCAGTCTCTCCACGGCAGTGGCCACCGGAGGACCAGCGGCGCGTCATTTATTTTGTTGTTATTCGTACACAAGCATCGTCTTAATCTACATCCCATCAATGTACGAGTATAATCTAAACACGCCGAGTACTTTTATACAAGAATAGACACATCCAAGACCACATGTTGATATCGATCATTCCCTCACTTCCTCGATAGATGAATTTGCATTTAGCTAACCACTTACGTTGTACCATCGAAAACAAGAATATACATTATTATTACGTATTCAAAAAGTTCAAGAACATCAAGAAGAACTTTCTCGAAAAGTGAGACATCAGACGAAAAATAAATTCTCCTTGTTCCCTTCTAGCCCTTCCACTCATTTATTTCCCTTATCGCCATGCGTACTTCGTGCCCGTGGTTCTTCTCAGTGCCTCGTGTTACCTTTTCATTTTATTCATTCCCATGCGCTCATCCATTCTATCAAATCCAAGGGAGTCATTTCGCACCACCTAGCAGCTCAGCCACGAGTATTTGGCTAGAACCCCGAGGTAACATTTTGCGACCCTTTTTTATGATGACCCTCCAAAATTCCTGATCCATGGAGTGGGAAGTTCATGTATTGTAACATCGCTCAATCTGCGAATTGACCGACACGGAATAATAAGTACATGTACGTGTGCTCATTACCTCACTGTCGTGCTAGCTATGGTTACCTCAGCTCAGATCCACTTTGTACACCAGAGGTTGCAGCTTCCGTTTAACCCTGACTACATCAGGTACCGAAACTAGAACTTGGAATTTCATACTCTCCGACACTGTCCATGTATATAACCAACTGACCGGCCGGCATGCATATGTGCATAACATCATGTAAGGGGCTCTGCTGCACCTAAAATTTGATGTTTCAAACCGTCATATATATCCAGGTTCAATGCGGTACTACAGTATCACATGTAAATCAATATCATCATCATCATCCTCATCGAGATGGAAGTAGAGAGAAAGAATAGTATTGTCTGAAATTGATGAAAACTATCAAGTCCATGCTCGATCCAAACTGACATCAAGATCGTAGGTTCCTCTCTAAAGTTTTTTTATGTTATTTTTCTGTGAACACCCCTCATTCCAAGATGTCGTGGTCCCCACTTCAAGAGTGTGAGAAGTGACCATCATTGCCATTGTAAAGCACTCTCAGCAGCGCGATCTCCTACTCCCCTCTTCTCATCGATGCCAGCCATGAGTGATTGTTGATTGAATCACCTTTACTAACATTAACCCAACAAACAAATCATCCACCCGTTGACCCACGCGTCACCACCCATTCATCAAATGCTCATTACCATGAGCCCATAAGATGAAGAAAACAGATTTACCCATCGCCCATTCCAGAAATGCCTTTACAGCAGAACCAGTCTAGACCAGAAAAGTTTCTCCTGCGAGTACCCTCATTGAACGCCCTCCCATTACGCCATGCCGTCATACCAGAGCGAATTCGCCGAAACTTTTGCTATCCGCTACTACTTATGCGACCCAAAGTAGTTATCTGTCGAGAAAATGAAAGAGAGAAAATTGAAAAAACGAGAGTCGTATGATACAAACACGAAAACTCAGCGACAGCTGAAGAAATTCATGAGCCGAATCAAACGTCAAGTCGAGTAGCGGGATGCATCCAGAAACAGCTCAACGTCGAGAGCAAAAAAATCCTGCAGCCATGTCCGTCGTAAAATCGAGTCTATCGCAAAGGGAATAGAAGATTATATGTACAAAACTCCAAACATCATCATCACGTGCAATACGGTTGGTACACAAGCCTATTGAGCTGGTGGAGGACCCTGACCTCGACCTCCTCTTGAGTTGTCGTAACCGTTCTGTCGTGGTCCTTGACCGCTTCCTCTACCACCACCAAATCCACCTCGGCCCCTGGAATAGTTTTGACGCTGACCTTGATTTTGTCTCGGTCCTTGTCCTTGTACCTGTCCTTGTCCTTGACTCTGGTTTTGGCCTGGGCCACTCTGGCGTCCATTATTATAATTATTATATTGACCACCAGTTCTCTGATTCCCAGAGTGCTGCGTGGGTTGTTGCTGATCACGTCCTGGTCCTGATGCCTGGCGGGTGTTGGTTTGGAAATTAGATACGGGACGGGGGATGTTTTCGGGAGTCTCGTAAACATAAAGGTTCTTCGGGATAATTTGTGGAATTGGAGCAATCTCTGTCCCAAGTTCACGCTCAATATTATACAAGTTGAAGCGATCCTCCCAACTGATGAGGTTGATTGCGAGACCGAGATGTCCAAATCGGCCAGATCTACCAATACGATGAAGATAAGTTTCAGCGTTCTTAGGGAAATCGAAGTTGATAACAACATTCACAGCTTGAATATCAATACCACGAGTAAGTAAATCGGAGCAAACAAGATTGCGGCAAACACCATTTCGAAAGTCGTGGAAAACGCGGTTTCTGTTGGCTTGAATCATACGAGCATGACTGTAAAAACATGAGTAGCCTAACTCGGTAATCTTCTTGGCAAGAAGTTCGACTCGATTTGTGGAGTTGCAAAAGATGATGGACTGGTTGATCTGTAATTTTGAGAACAAAGTATTGAGACAATGCACTTTCTCTTTCTCTTCGACAAATGCATAAAATTGAGTAATACCGCGCAGAGTGAGCTCGTCCATAAGATTAATTTCGTAGGGGTCGACCATGTTCTTATCCGAAAAGTCTTTGACTGTCATTGGGAATGTTGCGCTAAAGAGCATGATCTGTCGGTCCTTTGGATGGAATTGAAGTAGTTGTTCAATGACGATAGTAAATTCAGGTGAGAGTAGTTTATCAGCTTCATCCATGACAAACATATTACACTCACTAAGGTCGGCCACATTCTTTCCAGCCAAATCGAGGATTCTACCAGGTGTACCGACGATAATGTGAACGGGATCTTGGAGACGCAGAATATCATCTCGTAAGGTAGTACCGCCAGTAGTAACCATAACGTTGATGCCGAGATGTTGACCAAGAGTTTTGCAGACTTGTGAAGTTTGAAGAGCTAGTTCTCGAGTAGGTACCAGGATGAGACATTGTACTTTGGTGTTTTTGGGGTTGATACGTTCGAGTGCAGGGATGACGAAGGCGGCAGTTTTACCGGTACCGTTTTTCGCTCTAGCCAGTATGTCTCGACCTGTAAGGGCCACGGGGATTGCCTCTTCTTGAATTGGAGATGGCTTCTCGTAGCCCATTTCGAAAATGCCCATTAACAGCTCTCGCTTGATGGAGAAATCTTCGAATTCGAGACCTTTGGTGGCGGTGACATCCTACATAAATATGTTAGCGACTCTAATGAAACATAGAGTAGACAACAATATGTTTGAATACCTCTGTCTGTTGCCTCGTATCTTTCACTGGGATGTTAAGACCAGCTTTCCAGTTGTCCGAGGAAGCATTATCACTATTCTCATATCAGTGACAATTAAAGATTTCTAAGGAGTGACGATCATACTTGATCTTAGTAGCCGCTAGCTTGTTTGCCAGCTCATCAGCCATTGTATATGTAGTTTTCGTTGGAAGAGGGTATCTTTAGAATAAATGTATGAGATGTGGTGTTGGGGCGCGAAAATAAGGTCGCGTTCTATTGGAATTCGTCTTGGATCGTATGCAATTAATTCAGCATAAAATGTATAACACTAGAGAAGGCCGGTGAAAAGGGAGGCCGCAATGATGTTGATCTTGAAGGATGAGAATATACGAGTTGTTGTCGAGTTGAGGGGTGGTTGTTGATCTCGAGGAAATTGTTGATTGTTTGTGATGTATTTGTAGTGGGGTTATTGAGCGTATGTATTTATGCTTTTCTTGTCTGCGGGATTGTGCGCATGAATTGAATTGAGTATTGAAATCGAAGATCTGGTTTATGTAGGGATCTGAAGTTCTGTGACGGCAGTTGTTGTGGTATGGTAGTTGGTGGGTTGTGAGCTGTGGGTGGTTGTGTGTTTATTTCGAATTCTTCAAGGGTTTGATTTGGGTTGAGTTGAGGTGAGGTGAGGTGAGGTGAGGTGGTTTGGATTGAAAGGAAGATCAGAGAAACTTTAAAGGTTTAGTGTGGCTCCTAAAAGCTTTCGGCAGGCGGGCAGGCGGGAGGGCTAGAATGGAAAGGCTACCAAGTAATAATTTGTGGACATGCCACGTGATGTAATGTTTTTAAGATTAGGACTAATGAAGGGAGGAGGGCTCGAGGAGGGGTTAATCATACCCAAGTACGGTACATATGTACACAGGCTCGTAGTATACATTCACCTTATGATAGTAACATCTAGGTAGCATCTAGTACCTACCTAGGTAATGATAAAAGGTTGAGAACATTCGAATTCGATACATTCATACAGAACACTGAATTCACCAATCAAGAAGCACTTGTCAAGAAATGTATAATTTGACCCTGTGTCATACTTGATGTATGGATATACCTACCTACCTACCTGGGTACGGATTCACTCACTATACGTACAGATTAGACACGAGTGGGTTTATTTTATGAAGCAATCAATGGCAACGAAGTTCCAAGCATGCTACCGATCATCGAAGGACAATTGATTTTCTGAAATGCTCAGACCAAGGCAAATGTTGCTCCTGACGCAGCGAAACACATGTGCGGTCTTAGAATAATTTCATAGCTAAGTGTATCACAAGTAATACAAGGGGAAATCGCAATGTAGCAGAGATCCTTCTACTTTAGCATCATAATTATTCGAATTAATATTCATATCTCATTTATTATCCATATACCAAGTACATCTATGCCAAAAGCGCTACCTACCTATGACGCCAGGGACTGGGATGTCATTCCACAAGATTAAAATGCCATCGCATCTGTATCTCGCTCCCTTTTGACTTTGGCATCGCTTTCGTCTTTCATCAGAGCAGCGACAAATGATCTGAAGTAGTCTATGTATGGCTTCAAACTTGTTTTCTCCCAATCCTGTATGCTTTTACCATCCGTATCCCCATCTTCAGGTGGAGTCCACTGATCGATCTCGCCAAGAAGTTCGGTCACAGTTGGTACAGCGAGAGGATCGAAGTCCACTACATGTCTGGTATCTATAGGAACACACACTCTTCCTGTGCCTGGATGTACGACGAAAGGACTTTTGAGTAAATGGTTGAGATGTTTACTGACTTCAATATCGAGTCGAGGGTATGTGTATTCGAGAACTATATCTTGCTTCGCTTCCAGCAAAGCTCTTGGATCCAGACCCTTGGTGGACTTTGCCAATGCATCAATATCAGCCCATTTCGACGTTGATGACCGTCCAGGAGCAGAGCTCCACTTTTTCCGTAAACTTTCATTCAGTGTTCTGTCAGGTAGAAGCTGTAATAACTTGTCAATTTTGTCGTCTTCCTCCCACGGATCTTGATCATGGAGTATGTCGTTTTGGAAGTGACCTTTGAGTATATCAAGACTTCGTCTACTTCATATTAGTAAAAGGATGAATCAGAGTGGATATGCACATACAATACATGCGGATGCAATGGTCTTTTCACATTAACCTTTTTCGCAGTTTGCGATCCACCTCGAATGACCTCTAGATATCCGGCAATAGCCCTTCTTTTCTGGTCGTCCATTTGCCTAGCTTTCTTGTCACATACCCAAGCGTGAGCTCCTCTCCTTCCAGAGTATACCCACATGATATGTTTGAACCCAAAATCATCTCGTAGCGCAACATCAACCACTTTGATAGCCATCGTAATGAATTGCCAGCACTTGTTACAGATATTCGCTTTGTCGCAGCACGTTCTGATCTCGTCGTAATCTGTCAAATCGATATCGAAGCACAACTCCTTGGCTATTGGTCGAAAGGCGGAAGACTTGCGGAGTGTTTTGCGATCCCTGGGATTTGTACTATACACTGGGCCAATTTCAAATCTGGACGGCATAAGACGAAGAACATCCTTACGCAGACTGAAGTTTGTTAGCGTAAGTGGGCCTAAACGGTACACCATCACTTACAGGTCGGAAGTCGGGAATGCTTGGTATCGCAAGTATGCATCGTTTTGAAGGGTGAATGCAAATTCACGATGCCCGAAATCGGTTGAGGGCGTCGGAGAATGATTAAGCCATTGAAATAAGTGGCGCCAGGGGAAAAGTCTCTGATAAAATGACCGCATAACTTCTGGATCTGATGCTCGCGATGCAGGACCTATATTTCTTGGTATCTAATTAGGTTCTGAGCCTGGAACACGGCTTTTAATACTTACACTGGGGAAGCTGGCGCTTCAGGTGAGCTCGACAGCTTTTCCTCTTTCGCATTTGTACTTGGGAATTCATCGTCGGAATCTGTATCTGCAAATAATTCTGATAAATTGGTCTCGGTTTTCGCAGCCGCCTGAGGTATCGCCTCGCCTTGTACTCCAGCATCTGCCATTGTAATATCTTCGTCATCATTCAACTCAGCAACCTGCGTGTTGGCAGACGCATCCTCTGCCTCTTGACTCATTTGTGCGTCATCCTGGTTCTCTTCGTTATCAGACATATTCTCTTGTGATTGTATCGAGGGTTCTTCGGGAGAAACAGAATGTGGCATAATGAGGTTCGTGTATGTATCCGCGTTTCCCAAAATTTCAGTGGAAGTGACTTAAGCCTCGAACCGAAAATCAATTTAAACATCCTACGCGTTCGACGCGATCAGTCAGTCCCCTTTTCGCGATTATGCGCTAAGATAAGCTGATAAGGATTGACGAATTTATGAAGTAATCCACCTCCTGGATTCATACCACAAAAAGATGTAATGATTGGGAAATATTGTCGAAATCTCAGAATTCTGATTTATTATACTTGACAATTCGAGTTCATCTTACTTGTATACTCAATGTCAGAGTAATAACGAAACGTTATGACGGCCTCCTTTCTCACTCGAATTCCGTGGGACCACTCGACTTACCTGTGGAATTCGAAGGCAGTAACCACCTTGATATTGAATGCACTATTCAAAGGTCCCCCTTTCCTTTCGACAATGTAATGGAAATAATCAAAAGAGGGTCACCACGAGAGAAGTGCAGTACATGTGTTCTCTGCTTTTCAAACACTTTCAGCATCTCTGCTAAGAAATCCGTACTCTTATCGCATCACTTCTTGAAACACGAGATTATAAAATTCAATAACATAGATATTTCCTTCCCATCACCGGATTGTGTAAGGCAGAATGGAATCAAGTAATGCTTTTAATGATTCATCGAAGTATATGAGATTTTTCCCGCCCTGTTGCATTCATGCTTACACAATCTCATCTACAGTTCCCCCTTCGCTAGGAATTGGTCTCCATTATATGTCAAATTTCGAAGCAAGCAATACCCAGTAGAATATCATATCGAGAACAAACGCGTGACGAACAAAAACACGTTTTGCAGTGACTTGGGCTTGCACTGTACCCATGATACAGCTTATGAACTCGATGATTGTTTCGAACTTCCTTTACAGTTGTTCCTGCGATGGTTGCAAGAAGACCATATGGATGCAATATTGAGCGAGGCTGAGATGGTGCACGAACCCTTGTTCAATGAGACCTGGTCAGTTGTCGTCGTGCACCTGTGTCTACTTTGCGAGCATTGGAAGTTTCCCCTTGCTTTCAATGCAGCAATGGATCATTTAATACATCTAAGAGACTTTTCATTCATGGCCCCGAACCAAATCGAGGCCATTTACAATGCTACCTACGCCGGATCTGGTTTGCGTCGATTGATCGGGGATATCCTCTCAATGGGAGATTATCAAGAACAAGGGAAGCATTTAGGGTTACTCGGAAGTTCGATTGCCGGGGAAGTGTTTGAGGAGCTTTTGGATGATATGAGGACACGTGAACTTCCCGAACTCTCGTTGTTTGATGATGCTGGCAATGTCAGAGAATGTCAGTTGGCGGAATATCACATGAAGTTATAGAGGAAACCAAAGCGTTTATCATTGCTTCCAGTGCTTCTACTGTTTGTTTTGCGGATGCAGCGCGAGTTCTGAGATTGAGGGGCGGTCTATTGTTATAAGAGGTTTTGAAGCTGTGAACATCGCAAAGAGTTATAACTGATACACACAGCATTCCTGTAGCTAAACAAGCGTATAAAAGCTGTGTGTTCAAAAACCGAACTCGACTTTCAACGTTTGTGAAACGTTCGTACAGCTCAATGAACGGGGTAGCTTATGCATGCTCATTGTGATATGCTCGATAGCTGGATGACTCATTCATTGGCCCATTAATTTACAGGAAGCCAAGTTAGGTAGGTCATATTCATACCTTATTGTACCGCCTGTTCATCTTTCTATAGCATGGGACTTCACACTTAATGTTGGAAGCTAATCGTCCGGACTTTACCTGTTGTGTATCATCCTCTTGAACCTTAATAATAAAATATCATATTAACATGATCTGATTATCCACTACAAATAAATTAACCATGCCAGTGAACATGTAAAGCCTATTGGATTGACTCGTTGAACCAATACATAAGCGTCAGCAGAGGTCCGTTTACGAAAGCTATAAACCGACTCGAAGTCAAAAGCACCTTGAAAATCTCCTTTGGCAAGTAACCATGCCAAAGCTATGATGCCGCTGATCACTAGTGCCACAAAGTCTATAAAGAAGATGACTGTGCAATTCGCGTCTTCATCAATATGGATTCCCCATCCCAAAGCAATCGGTGCGGCTCCGTTATTAAGTATACTAGTTTTGCATTTTCGTGGGACTCTTCTCATCCAGAAAACAATGCCTGTAGGATCACCAGTGGGTGCATGGATTGACGGGACACTTCCCAACTTTCGAATTTCCTCAAAAATTTGTTCTTCGATTATTTGATATTAGAATTTATATTCCAATGGTTTCGTTTCTAATGAACAATTGATAGAATGTTTCAGATATAAAACTTGATATATCGAAAGATATTCACAAGTCCATTCTTGCAGTGTCCCGTCAGTCTGTATACCCACTGGTGGATTGGTACAATTCAGATAGCGCAAGATAACATTCTCCGGAACAGGAGGCTCTCCTTCATCAAGTGGACATGGATCGCAAATCCAGCGGTCTTGATCTTGGGTGGTAGAGAAAGTGGTTTTTGCAGAAGACCGACGCGATGACGTTGCTCTGCAGAGAACTAGTCTTTGTGGTCAGCAGTTGCAATGAGATAATGCTTTAGCACATATTCGTACGAAATATACTGATGCTGGTTTGATAAGCCAAAGTTTGGAGCGCGCTCCGCGCAACTCATAGTATTTTTCACGGATCCGTTTGAACGTATCCTCGTCGAGTTTTGTACCAACGAGATTAATCTCGTCAAGTTTTTTTTGAGATTCTCCCCAGTGGTTACACAGAGTTCCAGAAAGGTTGCTTCTGTCAAAATTGATGAGGTCAATACGGAAGATATTGGTGTTGATAAGATCAATGACGAAGAGATGGATGTCGTAAAGACCAATGCTAGTGATTTTGGCGTTAATGTTGTCAACGCTTGCGATTTGGATGGAAACGTATTCGTGACCGAGTAAGCATGGCCACTAGATGAGAGCTTTGAATTCGGAATGTTAGAAAATGTTCTGAAACTAAGATGTCGACCTACTCCAGTTGGAACGCCTCGAAATTTACAGATTGCTGCACTTGGGACGTTATAAAGTATCGCATGTATGTCTTGCATGGTTTCTGGCGATTTAGCTTTGAAATCCGCATAAAAGTACTCGCCACATTCCTGATAACTAAAGTTAAGATGCTACTGTACTTCGAACAGTAGATCACTCACACAACACCAAGTGATCCTCTGATCGACCTCACGGACTCTTGGGCGGAGAAGATATGAAAGTGTATTTTTGAATGTTTGGATAACAGACGTATGGTAATAAGTCGGTTCTTCAAAGATTATATCCTCAGCTGCCGTTTCACGGGATGAATCAATCATCTTATGAATTGATCTACTGTCAAGTGGCTATTGATTCGGGGTTTGAAATATATCCTTATCATTCTTAATCGGATAGATGGCATCGAGATTGTCCGGTGTTTGTAATCTTTGCATGAATTTACTTACATTGTTCCTTCTCAGAGTCTCCATAGACTCTCTTCTTGATCTGAATGTCTCTCTCATATCATCTGGAACCGATGCGTTGGGTTCCATGAGCTTTGGTTGTAATTCTTGTTAATCCATGGTTTCTTTGCTATGTTGAAACGACATTGAGTCTCTGATAAACTGGTGTGAAAATAGTGCGCAAAACTGATGAATAGTAACTGCCGTGGCCTGTTGCTTAATAAACGCGCGTGGTAAGCTTTGGCCTGCTGAAAGTACGATCCGAAAGCAAACTCCCTGGCTGAATCTGATGTGATTAAATGTTGTAACTTTACCATCTTAAAGGTGTAAAACTAGGCGATTGTTAGACAAATATCTCGAAGGATATAGAAGCGATATCCCTTGTGGTATTTGAACTAACAGGCTTTAGCTTATCCCTCGTTGTATGTTTCTGTCTATGTTATATTCCTTTATTTAGACGGCGTTTTACTGGTGTAACTATGCCACAAAAGGGTCCTTGCCTACGCATCGGTGTTTCTGTATAGCCTCATAAATTTCAAGTGTGTCACGATTTACTTGTTGACACCGCTTATCCTAGCATGGCTGTTTCTAACATATGCATAGCTAGGCTACTATGTCAGCAAAATGTTGGCCGTTAATTTGGGGGCCAATACCGCTAGTAGAACAAATCAAACCTACGATGATCGAACATAAGTGGCAGCGAGTGGCGCCGAGAACGTTCCATGGCATGCTACATTTGTGAAGGACCAAGGTTATACCGCCCAAGACAAATTATAGAGAGATATGTATCACGGGAATGATTATTCCAATGGTTCGCCCTCTCCAATACCTCACTCCTTGACTTGCTCGGCGATGGGGAATTAGATCTTGATTCAGTGTGATGGAAAGCTAAATATTCCTTCAATCAAGGGAATCAATTGATTCAATATTGTGACTGATATATATTTGGAATGATGGAAGAGAATGATTATGATCGAAACATTCCACAGGCATTCCTGTTTCCCCTCTGTGCGCATAAGTCTGAATTGAATTAGAGCATAAATCTTTTGTAGTTCACACAAGATCATCCATTACCAGATCTGAAATAAGAGACATCGAGAGATACCTAGATCTATGCGGGTCCAGTAAATTACCTCTAGGTACTCAATTGCTCAATTGTCTAGTTTAACCGAAACTAAAGAAGCTTGTCGTCCAATATATGTTGACAAAATTTCTGCTACATTATTTGTACTCAACCCTCCGCTATCTAGTTCCAATCTCTTATGGTTGGAATAGTATTTTGTGATTGTGGCTCAGCAGTATCTATACTCAAAGCTTCTACGAAACTTCCAAAAGCTAATATTGTTCATTTGCTCAAGTTAAGTACCATGATTAACTACTACCCCGCAGCATCAACTAAAGAAATGTATCTAATGTCAAAGCTAGAAACGAATACTGAAGTGTCAGAGGATTCTATTTGTAACGAGATAAGTTTACAATCAAACCCTGGTATCTACACATGGTCTGTATTAGGGTCTGTATTAGACGAAACCTTTAGAAACATCTGGCTAGGCACATTAGTAGATGCATGAATAATGGATATCACACTTAAATACATATTCCATAAGCGAATTCATATTCGCTATTCAACACTAGATATTGTCGATTCACGCAAGACTTATGCTACGCAATTATTTGTTATAGTTTGAGGCTATGACATAAAATTTACTTGGGTATTCCTAACTATGCGGATACAAGAACTCCTACAATCATCAAAATAAATTCCGAATTTCACCAAGATTCACCAGAATTCCCCGAAAGGTCCTGAATCCGAACTTCCAGAACCAATCATACGCTAAGTACCACCATGATTCTAGCTCCAGAATTCATATAACCCCCATTACTCCCGCTAAAAGATCGCCTATTTGTTGTCTTCTATCTCCTCTAACCTTCCTACGCTTGCTTGGTCGAGATCCTGAGCCACTAGCATCGTTACCTGTTGTCTCATCGGCCTGCTGCCGGGTTCTAGTTTTAGCAACAGGTATCGTGATACGGGTATAGACGTAACCTTTTGCGTCAACTCCGAGGTTTTTGCTAGTATATTTGAGCGATCTATCACTCATTCCGCCATCGTAAAATGGCTGATGCAAATCCGCCCGCGTTGGTGTATGAAATAATTCTGGACCGAGACGAAGAGAAGCAATTGGAGTAGAAGATATGAGTTCGCCTGAGACCATAGGAATGAATTCGCCAACCTTTAGGCCAGCGGCACGCAAGTCCTCATCGTTGCGAAGCTCGCTAATTCGATTGAGAGAGGTAAGGGTACGGAATTCCCAAGTTTCAAGCTCACGATATTCTTTGCGACTGATATAATCCACGGCTTCAAAGTGGGAGAGACCAGTTCTCTTGAGTTTGGCGCGGCCAGCAGGGGTTCTTTCCATCGCTCTTACTTGCTCTTCGGCGTGAAGGTACGCGTTATTTCGTGCTGCGGATTGAGATCCTCCTGTAAGTAAGGTTGGTACATCTGCTCGGGGTATCATTGTTATCTTGGCTTTATCCCACAGAGGTTTAGCAGTGGATCTTCGGATCGGTCTGGCCTGTGATGATTATTGTTAGCAATTGTTTTGTTGAAACTGCATGTGCAAACCACGTGCTCGAGCAAGTTTAGAGAAATTTAGAACACAAAGGTCCGTGCTCAGACTATTACCGAGATTCTTTCAAGAAAAAAAGGGGTTCAAGGGTTGAAAGAGACAACTTACAGGAAGTCCAAGACTTGCGCGCAAAGCCATAATATGCTTTACACAATCTGACTGCAAGATTTCGAGTAACGCTCCATCAGGATGTACTTCCCAGCCAAGCGTCTCAGCGCTGAGTTGAGCCAATCCATTGAAATCACAGCCCACAACGTCGAAAACGGCTAAAGCAGGAAAGTCGTTTATATATTGGAAGCAATTGTTCGTAATCTCCAGGAAATTTCGAAGCTTTAAGATTCTCAGGACTTTGAATCCCTTTCCCTTCGCTGCGACTTCACTCCAGGTCTTGATTACTCTGTCTCCGAAGCTCGTATCGAACTGCTTAGCAGCAGTTCTTACACGATTATCATGCTTTGGATTAGAAATCTCGAGCGCTACTAAGTTAACAAGCGTAGATAATTCGACCATAATCGAAGTACCGAAAGCAGTGGTAATAGATAAGTGTACAAGAAAGTCGAAAGTAGTTGATTTGAGTGGCTTCATATAGACAGATAAGGACGGGACTGGCTCTGCGACAGAACCACTGTATCTGAATTGGTTCAAAATGGCACCTTCTTGTCGATCGAGAGCTTTTGAGAAAGCTTTCCAAGTGTTAAAACTGTAGACACATCTGCACCCAAAAGATCAGCTAAGCTCAGTACTTGTGTGCAAGGTAGTGATCAAGTATCTGGAGTTCTGTGCTCTACAATAAAGAATGTGCAAGGCTCTTGCAGCAATCCTCGATTTAAGAGTAGAGTAAGGGGAAAGAATACCAAAACTAACCTCTTTGACAGTTCCCGCCAGAGGAACTCGAGCTGCGTTGAAGGCATGTTTTTGATGGTTTCGTAGGTAATACTACCAACGTTCTTTACAATCGAATCGACCGAAAGTTGCATTAAACGCGGTACACGAGGTTTTCTACGTTTAAATTGTGCAGTGATTGCTTCTCCAGCAGTGAACTCTTGGTCGTCATCAGATTCTTCCCAATTTGCTTCTAGAAGTTCCCTAAAGTTCTGTTAGATTCTGTTTTATGAGAAAAATGTGGTGTGAGAGAGGTGGCCAGCTTACTCAAATTGAGAATCCCAATGATAATCTGAGACTTGGAGTTCGCGTGAAGTTGTTTCCTGGGATACCAGACCGGAATCTGGGTCAATTATTCGTCTGGGCCCATCTAGGACGCCACGCGGAAGAGTAATAGAGGGCTTAAGAAGATGAAGTCCTCGAGCGCGCTGGCTCTGCTCACGGAAGTAGCCATTCATTCTCGTGGCTAGTGACATGTTTGTGATGGTTTTCCTTATAAAGGGGAGCCTAGGTATATGAAAGACTGATGACTGTAGTTATTGGAAGAGGCTTTTGAAAGATATGATTCCTCGTTCGCAGGTCACATAGAGAAGGTCTTCTGCTATTTGCTAAATGAAATTGGCGTTTGTAGCTGCAGAAGACTTTGAGTCTTTCAGTGGGTTGTTTGGTATGATGAATTTGGTTGTGAAAGAGATTCGAATAGATTTGGATATAGCTTGTGTCGGTAGCATAATAGACTGAGTGATTAGTTGCTAAACTTAGGTGATCAAACTATTTCTCGAGCCGATTAGATTGCCGGGTGTGATACTGAGAAGAAGACTTGGATAAAAGTCTTTCTTTGGATAGAATGGCCCCTGGGGTCCTTATTGAAGGGGGAAATCTCCAGAGGATCGAGCTCGATCAATGAGTCTGTAGTGCAGTGGAAAAGAAATTCAATGAACTCAGACCGCCAATACAAAAAGTGGGAATGAGACAAATTAAAATACCAGAACTTTTGACTTCCGGGGGGGGAATCCACTGCGAGTATTTGGAGTTCAAAAGTCTAGCGTACAATGTTAAAAAAGTATCGAAGTAGAAGAGAACGGGACGGGTTGAAACTTGATATTGAGAAAACGGAAGAGGCGGCAATGAGGTGTCGATTGTCATGGCAATTCAATTGAAATTGATGCCTTAGGAAATCAGACTTGCCTTGCTTTACCTTGCCTCGCCTCCACTCGGCTTCTGAAGATTCGGATAATTCGTATCATCCCGTCAAAGTTCTCTATCATTTCATTTCCTACCTCACTCAAACAGAAGCTTTGAAAATACGCGTGTTTAACGTGAAGTTTATGATGACTCAGCATCGCGGCTACCTTTTTCCGTCCCCGCCCCACTAGGTTAAACACCGACCAGCTCTGAACTACATTCAATGGATTCGAGCTTCCGACGAGGAAATTTGTCAGCGTGAAGGAGCTTCAGGTGTGGTAGGCAACTTCTTCTTTTGTGAGCTTAACAATGTGGTTTATTGTGTCGTAGGAAATTTGGTAGTTGTTTGCCAACTCGTGATCTATGAATCAACGACAAGAGCGCGGACCTTGCATGGATGAGATCTAGAAAGGCGTGTGAAAAGCATCCTCTAGGCTCTTTATCGATGATTCAGAAACCTTTCAGATAGAATGGATTGTTTTAATGATATTCTGGGCACATATCTTGACTCTCTATGGGACAGCTAGAGAGTTTTCTATCTCGCTTGACAAGAACTTTCAAGCATGGTTGTGGTGCAGATTTTGTTATCTGAAAAGGAAGGGTTGAGATGTAGGGGCAGGATGTGAGGTCTATATAGCACCCGCTTTATTATCGTTTCTGGTCACATGCGAATGGCGTGAGCCAAAAGGTTGAGAGAAGGGTAAGCGCCCCGATTCCATATGGCCATCGGTCCGTCGGATCATGGCGTCCAGATCGGTGATCATTCTCAACATCGAATGATAAGATTGAATTGACAGCAACCACGAGTTCGAGCAACAAAGAGGTGTATCTGAATGATATGATGATTTTGACGAATTGCTTGAGTCGATGTTTAGCTGAAGTCGGTTCCTGGAGTCTGAAAGGGTGTTGTTAAAATCTGCAGTATCAAGGACGAAATACTGTGAGTGAGGGAGGGATGGCCGCTGGTTTATGTAGCCCTACTTTGATACTGCGGCTAAGAGTGATACTGATACTACCAGTTTACTTGCAGGCGGCCTAGGTGGAGACCCACCTGGGTGGAGGTAGCATGTTGTCAGACGCAGAACCCTGAGGACCTTGTACCTTCTGAATTCGAATAGCGAGCAAGAATTATATGTACTCGACGAATGCATTACTCCTCATTCACTATAAATTTCTTTGGTGCCATAAAGGTTCAATGTTCAACCATGGTTTCTATAGTAAACCAATATTCTAAAATAACCCATTTCCAACGCCCGATCATTTATTCTTCCCATCTCCTTTCGATCATATTTCTTGACCTATCCCAGGCTACCCATGCTAGAACCCGTTCCTCAAATTCTCATACTTACTCCCTGGATACTGAATACAATTCTTGCTTTGCTCCAAAGTGCCCAAAACATTGACCACGTTGTGAATTAGAGACTTTTCTGGCTCTGGATGATCGGCCGAAGATTCCCACCACTGTTTCATTTGGGTTAGTGACATGATGCGAGCGGATATGGGGAAAAACATACCATAGCACCACCAAGACCCCTTTGCTTGACGTAGTGAGCCTTTCTGCGGGCGATCTCGACTGTATCGTACGATATGAGGGTTTTCGTATTTTCATTGTATGCTTTATGGTCCATTAGCGTTTCCTTCCTATCTCGTCGCATCGAAACATCCACCTGTATTGCTATCTTACAACCATTTGTCTTCCAAATATCAAGAAAATGCATCAAATATTGAAAAATGCAAGGGAAGAAAAAGACCAACTCACAATAACTTGCACAGGTTTCCTCATCCACAAATTCCCTAGCACCTTCCTGTGGTAACTTTTTGAAATCATGTACGCCATTTTCCCAAGTACCCTCTCCCACCCCATTAAACGGCTGTCCCAATCCCTCAGTCCCCTGGAAGGCCCTCCCATAAATCGGCATTCCAAGTACAATTTTATGGCCATGCACTCCTCTTGCCTCGTATGCCCTGACTGCATTTTCCGTATTATACGGCGTGGAATTTGGGTTATATTGGCTAGCATGCACATTTGCTTGGTGTCCTGCAACACTATCCCACGATCCCGCATAGTCGTATGCCATTAAATTCCAGAAGTCGAGATATTCGTTCATGCCGTAAATATCCATGTTATTGTAATTTTGAGGACCGGCTGGACATGCTACCGTAAGTTCAAAATGATGGGGTGTGGGGAGAGTGTTAGAATAACGGTCCATGGCTTCCCTACATTCTCTCAACAAAAGAACGTAATCTCGGGCTTCTTCGGCGTTTTTGGGATATTCCCAATCAACGTCAATTCCATCGAATCCCAAATTCCTTATCAAGTCCACTGCACTCTCTGCAAACTTTCTCCTTCCGCTCTCCGTTGACGCTGGTTGGGCGAAATTGGAGGAATAAGTCCAGCCACCAATACTCAGCAATATCTTTAAAGATCGATTTCGTGATTTGAGGATATTGAGTTGCTTCAAGCAACCATATAAATTAGTACCAACATCATTCCAAGAATCGCCTTCGAAATGGATATCAGTGTCGGCCCAGCCGTCAGTCATATATACCTCGCCAGAGTCTGGACGGACATTGGCGAAGGCGTAGAGAATATGGGTTAATTTCTCGGCAGGGAGTTCTTGGGGAAAATGTTTGCGGCCGTAGATTGCCCACTGGGTGATGTTAACATATGTCTTGCCATATCATCGTTGTAATATTGCCATCTCTCTTTCTCCGTTAAAATCACGAGATAATCGTGTACACTTGTACAGTATCGCACCGTCGTCCCACCACGTCTGAAGGCAGAGAGAAACTAAGAGGTCGTTTTCTTTCCTATTTCCATTGTCCTGATTGACCCTCGGAAAGAACATCCAATTTTTATCCCATGTCTTTGACGCGTCGAATCCTTCACCCACTCACCCACTCAGTACCTCAATACCCCCCAGATAACACAAAAGAAGAAGAATGAAACAAGCCACATACATTTACAAAGTACGCCACGGCGCGATATCCATTACTACCACCCATATTGTCTCCTAAACCTAGTTCTATCTCCTCTTCGCTGGTAATTTCTAGGTCTCCTTTACTCTCCTCACCCGATCCTAGATCAAGTCCAGCGATTTCCCACGTTCCAGGTCCGTTTCGCAGCGTGATTAGTAGAGCGACAAAGAATGCAAATAAAGGAAGTGAGAGTAGTATAATCTTTTTAACGTGCGCCACTTTGAATGTCTTTTTCTACTTCTTTTTGATGAGATGATAGATGCTTTTTATATATATTATTTTGGATGTGGAGTGCGTTAAAGGCTCTTGGAAGAAGCAGCTGATAGAAAGTGGCTGTGATTTTGTCGAATATATTTGGTTGGTGACAGATGTCCAGTATCCCTATCCAATCCCCGCAGGGCTGAGTGAAGCTATGACGAAAAGAATACAAGGGTTATGAGGGGCAACTTTGTACACGTTGATGCGCATGTTTAGGATTTCTGGGCAATAATTCTGTGTTTTACTTTACTCCAATGGTTCAGAGCGATTGCGAATGTGATGTGCTTGTGAATGCATGGATTTTCTTGGAATAATTTGTTTCGTTTCAGTCATCGATTGATTCTATGTGTTTGTAGTTTCTGGCCCAACCATCTCAGTCTCGCTGCGAGTGATAATTAGGTCTACAAAGCTATATTCGTCCGGCATACCCGCAGGTAAATACCACCCCTCAATGCTCCTACTACGCTCACATAAGAATTTGAAAGCTTAGCATGTATAGAAAAATATGTCTCGCAGCCTCGTATAAGTCCACATTTCCTCTCCACTGTATCTTGGCCTTCGTGGCGCCACAGATGAGCATCGTGGCTGAAGCTGCTGTATCCATTTCTCCTTTCCTGTCGTGATTATGAGTATTCGTCTCATCGCTCCTTTGTTATATTCTTCGGCGGCTGATAAACCACCATCGATCTCCCCTTGATATCCTCGCTAGAGCAAACCTCTGGATTCGGCAACAATTTCCTATAAGTTTCTTCCTTTGGATCTTGCCTCTGTCTCAAGAAACTATGTATTCGTTCCTCTCTACTCCCAAAAGTATATCTCGTCTCTTTCCTTCTCTGCCTCAAATCCTTACTCATCTTATCATGCAAAGTATCTCTCTGTTCCAAGAATTTTGCCGAATAATTATCCAACCTCGTCAATTGTCCCAATCCACCAACCGCAACAAAAATTGCAATCAACAAGACAAATGCACCATTTGATACGAATTGGGGTTTCTGTTCTCCTTTGACATCACGGCTGTACCATTTTTCCCAATCTTCCCATGTAGCATTTTGACTGGGTCCACCGGGACCTGCCCATCCATGATTTTCACCATGTTTATCACGAGGATCGAGGACTTCAGGCCGTCCATTCCAACCTGCTCCATATGTATCGTATGCACTTCGCTTTATGGGATCTGAAAGAATGTCGTTGGCTGCAATAATCAATCTGTATCGCGATAGTTTCGTATCATAGTCCAATCCATCATTCGTATCGATGCCATGTTTATCTGGATGATAGAGCTTCACCAATTCGTAAAAGCGTCGTTTAGAATAGGGAGATCCTTTCTTTTGATTGAAGATTTGGTAGGGTGTTGGAACCGCATATGCGGATGTCAGTTCAGGCCATTGTAATTCTCCATGTTGATTTGCACTTCGTCCGTCGGAGACGATGGCATATTTTCGTTGTTGTGAACGATATTGTGGTTGATGGTTCTGGGATGCGAAGAGGGAATGAGATAGTGACGTCGTTGATGTGCGGGGAAATGCATAATAGCATTGCAAATTACTGCATGATGAAATCAAAATTCCCGACTTCCTGAGCATACTGTAATTGATGCAAAGAGCCAGTATGAGTACTGGCACAATTTGACCATTTCGATTGGGAAGATGAAGGGAAGATGAAGGGACGTTGATATTGTATGAGGTTTTGTTCGGTTCTAGTATCGATATCGACGCTTCCTCGGAAGCTTGTCTAGATCATTAATCTAAAGTATGGTGACCCTTTCAGACATTTTGCGACGACTCTACAAACCACAATATTTGATACCTTTTTCACAATGCAAGTGTAGACTTGACAAAACAGTTAATACTGATGATATCTTGAGTATCATGTTTTTTTATTCGAGCAGGAAAAAAATCTAGGTTAAATTTTATGCCTATACCAGAATGTTAGAAGCTGTTTTCTTACTCGTTGCCGCTGTTACTATCCATGACTTAGTCTCATACATTCCACACGACGAAATTCCATATGCCTTGTGAAGGAGGAGCATTGTGTATTCATATTACATCAGTGGGTTTTCCGGAAGTAGGCGGTCTTTATATATATGAATTACAATTGTCAACCGAAATGTATCTCAAATGGCCCTCAAGGATATCGTTCTCTCTGATGTAATGTACCAATATTATGTGACGAAATGCGACTGTAGACCCCATTGGATTTGTCGTTAAAGGTAAAATTTCATATCTTCATATCTTGCACATTGACGGTTACTTCAAGTTTTCATCTTTATGTTGGCGTAACTCGATAATGAAGGGCTGTGTGGGCATCTTCTAGTTACTTCATATTTATCATTAGCCAGGATTTTGCAAGCGAGGGGGGAGAGATAGACACTTGATGTGTTAGATTCACGTGGTAGATGATCCAAGACACACAACATGCGCGGAGAAGAGGGCGAACCTATGCGTGCCTCTAGCTCTTAGACTATGAAGTAAAGCTGGTGAGTGAAAACGATGAGAGGGGCTTCACAGTAGACAGGCACTATTTGAGAAGGGGAATGGAGCACTGTCCAATGAAGAAAGCAAGGGAGCACAAGTATTCATGTGGAAAAGGAAGGAAGAGAGAGCATTATTGGAGTAGGATCAAAATCTAGGTTAAGTATCTATATTTGATTGATCGTTATGTGAAAATGTCTTGCGCTTGTCTTTCGTCAATCTTTTGCCTATTGCCTTCAAACCTTTTGACTCTCCGGTACCTTGACCAAACAATTTAGAGTCCCTAGGAGAGGCTTGACAGTCTGACTGAAGGTCCTTGACTGGAAGATCTCAAACTATCTAACCCTTTCAAAGATTCTGAAGCTTTCCACTACTTATCCCTTGGCTTAAACTTTCTACCTTTCGAGCTTCCCCATGTCATACAAGTATTCTAACTCTTTTTGTTAGTCACTATAAATTCCTTTCCTTGTCTTCGTTATTTTCAGTGTATTCCCTCATTCCACTTCAGTTAAACTGCTCAGAATCCATCCCGTTCCATTTCGACTTATCGATACGCCACAAACCCTATTTCACCACCAAACCAGTTGTACAAACCGCCAAACCCCCGCCAAGAGGTTGTACAATGACAATCCGGGGTACAGTGACCTCCCAGCCGGTATATATATGAAACACTACAGGGGCGCTGCATGACTTGTAGCACAGAAGGAAGATACAAAGGCAAGAAAAAGATGACCATCGGGACTTCCCAAAATGTTGTATACATAGGATTTAAAAGTACTTACTAAATCTATGTGTGTTGTGCAAGTTCTCGGGTCGGGAGAAAGGGGTGAGATGTTCTGGAAGTGGGGTCGGTATGTACAAGGGGATGGGCAGGTTTTGTAATAGAGGAAAATGTTGGAATTCGTGGGATGTGTGTAGCTTGGGTTTGTTGGGAAAGAAAAGAGCCTCGATGTATGCTGTAAGATCATCGTAGGACAGGCCGTAGTTCGAGTACTTATAGGGTGAATAGAAAACCGGCAATGTCCCATTATGTCAGAGCTTGTCAATTCATTTCCGCTAGACCTGAGATTTGCTATTCGCAGAGTCTAGATACTTCGATGGAGATCTTTGAGCACAGCATTACCGTAACCCCTATGACTGAGGTCTAGAAGGAAGGACTAGCCGCCTTCGTGTTTCTGGCTATGATGACGCGACATAAGGAAGGTCGAAATTTTGATTGCAGAAATCTTAAATATCAGTGTGTCATCGCTTACCTATCTGCCAGACACATACATTCTAGTTATATGCTGGAAGCTTGAATAGGAGAAGCTTTAATATTCAAACTTTGTATCGGTGATCCCCGTGTCTCGCAGTTAATGTGGATTATGTTGAACGGAAGTGGTCCGCGCCTTGAGGTTACATATATGCTGATAACTTGATATAAAAGGAGGAGATGTGAATGTAGATGCAGATGCAGATGTAAACGCAGATGCAAGTAAAAATGGGGTCGACAAACCAGGGATTTATGAGAAGTGGACTCGGTGGAGGCACAACGATAACCACCATACGAACACCGAATCTCCCATAATGCCATTTTTCACTTTATCGCGCGTCTTGCGAGATTAGAAGCGGCTATTAGTAATTGTGGATATATGGAACCATACTGCCGTGAACATGAGAGATATATACTCCATAGATGTATGCCCTTGCATGCCCACAAAGTAGTAATAACAATGTTGAACCGAACCTCGAGGTTGAACCTCGGAACGAGATAGAAGTGGCCTGTCAATATCGAAAACGTTACCCTTTAAGCTTGTCGTCTTGTCAATGAAAAGTTAAACAACATCAAAACGTTCAATCGTCCGAGACATTTTAGACAAATCGTATATTAGTTGGCTCGCTGGTCAGTGACATCCATGATTTGATTAGAGATGATCTACAAAAGAGAAGTCAGCGAAGGCTTTTCGAGGGAAGGAAGACGATGATATCACGAATGCTGATCTATAGTCGTAATACTGGCAAAGTTCGGTTCGGTTATTCAGGATGAAGGGGAAGATAAGGAAGTATGGAAGACTACATACCTGCTGTTTGAAGTGGACTCATGAGGCAGGCAACTTGCTGATTGATGCGAGTCTATAAAGTTCCTAAAGCACAGCAAAAGAATTGTTTGAGATCGGATATACTGTACGTACATAGACCAGTAATATTCCTTTTGAGAGTCAAGACAGCACATATCGTAGGGCAGAACGAGAAAACATCCCCGATCATATAACTCATCTGTGATCACCAACGAGGTACCTCTTGAATCCTGGATGGTTTTCTGAGCACATGATCAACAAAATGATGCGCACGGCCTATCTTTAATCTCAGTCAAGCAAGTAAAACTACCCAAATACCCCTGAAATGTCCACAAAGGGAATCGAACGGGGATGGCGTTGATATCTTTTCCTCCGTAAGTGCTTTAGAATGGTTTGACATGTCAAAAAGAGTTTAGTGTACGGATTTTGTGAACCATTTGAGGTCGAGTGGTTCGGCCGACTGATAAAATAGGTGTTGTTGCTCCATTGGAGCATGAACGCATTGGAGGAGTAATTCCTGTTGCACGAATGCCAGGTACTCGAACAGCTCCAAATAGTGGGAAGCAAGCTGGATCTGGAAGTAAGTGGAGTTGACGGCGTTCCAAAGAATAAGAACACATTGATGGTGTTGCAGAAGTCTGCCACGGCCTTCTACGGGTGAGAACTCCAAGAGTTGGAACCGAGGGAAACAGAACAATATCTGTTTTACCCCCTTGGGTTAGAATTTAGAAGCGGGTACTGCGGAGAACAACTGCGGTGCCACATTGGAAGATCGCCATTTGATCGGTTCATACTAGATAGAGTTCCTATCGCTTCGCGGCCAGGGATTTTTAGTCAGGTACAAAGATTCACGAAGAAGCACGAGTTCCACAAAATGCTTTTAGGGTTAGCACCGATGAGGATTCAGGAACAGAACTTACAGCTATAGTTAGATATCAATTGAAGAGAAACTTGATATTGAATATCATCATGGGATGGATCAGTTGTTGGAATCAGATTCGTATGCAGTAAGAAAGAAGTGAGGGAGGAAGTTTGGCATTCTCACCGCTTAATTAGTTTTCCTCTAATTGATTAGACTAAGTTTACAGTAAGAACCATAGAAATAAAGTAAATAAATTTCCGATTCCATCTACTTATCCTATCGAGGCCATTGATCCTTCCCCATGATTTATTGCGACAGAGCATCGATTCCAAATCTTATGCCATAAGGAGAACACCACTTCGGTAAGGACGATATGTAAACACAGTATCACTCATTGCAACCCGGTACCACCAATTCCAACACCAATACAACCCAACACGCCTACCTAGTAGGTACAATATCCCCAGCACCAAAGGGACCCGACATAACAGATATGCTACGACCAATTCTTCCCCAAGACTATTTTGAGGTATCTGAGTCTCAGGAAACGTGGGTTGGCGGTAGGGAATCAAAGCCAAACTTGGCCATTTTTAGCTCCTACAATTATGCTCCACTGCTGCGCCATCGAAGAATGACCTAAATGGGTGATAAGGCGATAAAATTCCACGTGCGTGTGTCGTATCGTCCTGGGTGCTAATCTTGAACGAATCCTCAGGTTGGACCGATGGATCAAGGTTGGATTCATTTCCTTGAGGTTATAGAGTAAGTACGATGGTCGGAGAATACAAGACCGGTATTGGATGGATGTAGCCATTGTAATTCATGCGGGTGAGAGACATTGTATGAGGGAGGACGAGGAAAGTGGTGGTGAAGGGAAAAGGAGGATTGTGGGAGGAATGATAAAGTGTTGATATCACATTATGGATGAGTTGGAGATGATGGACAGATTGATAGGTATGCTTTGAAGATAAGGTAATTGATCACTCGTGATTCAATTGATCGATAGGATTGGTTGAGATTACATGGAGGATATATTACATGACAAGATTGGGGTGAAAGTAGCGGTTGTTGCAATTAATTAGCCTGATGATTTCAAGGAACATATCGACGATTTAGATGAAGCAAGATGATGATGATACTTGGTACTGTTTACTTGGTACTACTGGTCGTTTCTACTAGGTAGGCGTGGTAGGTACTTGTCGACATTCGTTCTCCTCTCCTCTTGATGATAGATGTACTAGATATATTAGATATACTAGATAGATATAGATAGATATAGATAGATATAGATAGATATAGATAGATATAGATAGATATAGATAGATATAGATAGAGATATAGATAGATATAGATAGATATATATTACTCAGTAGATCTCTAGATAGTAAATCACGGAATCACGGAGATTCTCAATTCACAATCTATGATCTGAGTTTAAAGCGATTGATTTCCTAGTCGATACTCTATCGTCCCTACCTTGGTATTATTATTATTATTATTATTATTAGTCTCTTCATTAGTCGTCTTGGGTAAATTCAGCAGCGTACCTGAATTGATTGATGTGCCTCCACCGAAAATGGACCCCTGACAAGTTTTAGATGTTTCATATCTACGAATCCCTCTTGCTGGGAATCAGATACTCAGAGGTCCAAGGTGCAAGGTGCAAGGTGCAAGGTCTAAGGTCTGAGGTCTAAGGTCTCCCAAGGTCTTCAAAGGTCTCTGATTCTTTCCCATTCTTTCCCTCTTCGCTACCCGGTGAAGATGACATTTTGATTCATCAATACCAATATCATATCAGTGCAATATCAAAATCCATCGAAGAGCAGAAAAGAATTAATCATTCTTGGAAAAAGGGTTACTTTAGTAGACAGCGTGCATTCACTCACACTCACACTCACACTTACACTTACACTCACACCCTCAACCTCACACCCTCACACCCTCACACCCTCACACCCTCACACCCTCACACCCTCACACCCTCACACCCTCACACACACTCAACTCATCCTCTCACACCGGTACGACGGTTCGTTTGCCCAGCATCATACATACATTATCTACCAACCTGGTCCTTTCTCTTTGCTCTGCAGAAAACCCCCCTCATCCCCTCCCTCGTCTGTTCTCTACTCTATCCCATCCATCCATTCCCCATCCCGCCAAAGCAAACGAACGTCGGTCCCACTTCATCATCTCACCTACATCCATCCATACATCCATCCATCCATTCATCCATCCATAACTTAACTTTAACTTTACATCCTAAAACATCCCAATTGATCAATCATTCATCATTCCTCTTTCATTCTTTCCACCCTTCATCAAAGTAATACATCCTCGCTCAACTTCAACTCACGCAACTCACCCGCTTCACCCACTCCAACCCACCTCATTCACCTCACTTACCTCATTATTCTCCGACGACATTTTCGCACATTTGGCAACATTTCCTCTCCTTCGTATAGAGATACAAATCTTGAATCAATTCCCCGATATTGTTTCAATCAATATACTATACCATACTATACCGAATATAATCCTCGCCCCTTCATTTATTTATCGTACGCGACGCAACGAAACGCAACGAAACGCAACGCACCACAACCCATCCATCGTATCGCAATCAATCACGACACATTTTGGACGGACGTTACCAGACATCATTTACTTCGTCCTCTTGCATGCGGAACTTTTTCTTTTTTTTGCGACAACGCAACCCATCAACATATTATTCAGTCATCGGCGCCGCATGCGAATATTTCAACAAGATATCTCCATTTGAATCATTCATGTTATATCTCAATTGAAGGATTGTTTTTTTCTACTTTAAAGAGGAAAAAAAAAAGATTTTCGTCAAGTAATTTGGGGTGAAGACCCGAGCGGCTCGCTGGTCGATCTACACGCCCTCCTTCTCAATTCCAAAAATTCAACAAAGCCTGTGTGCTCCCTCCAAACCATACCATCGCATCCAATTCACTCTCATTTTCAATTTTGATTCAACCTTACGATAATATCTTTCTTTCCTTCCAACAGAACTTTGCTCAATTATTCCAACTATTGTCTGATCTTTCGAATCTTTTTTTTAAAAAAAGTACATACATACCATACAACATACATACTTACATATCACCACCTGCTCCAGGCATCTTACAATAATTTTGAATCCTCCACCAATCTTTCCGTCCATCTATCTACCTTTCTCGACCAACCAAAGAAAAGAGATCGACAATTCTCTTTGTTCTTTTTTGCGCAACACACCACGGTGTATCAAAGACCCCATTGAAAGTGTTACAAAACATATTGGCACTTCAATTTAATTTATAGAAAATCCGACTTGTTCGGTCAACCAACGATATGAGTGTAATGCTTCAAACCCCTTCTCGGGCATCAACAGCCTCGTCTTCCTCCTTCCAACCAGTTTCTCGACAAAATACCATGTCTTCACACGATGGGGCTCGCTCTGCCCGTCAATCAAAGAGATATTCTATGACTACTCTATATCTCTCCATGTCTGCGAATGAGAAGGACTTGGAAATTGAGGATGATCTTGCTAAAGGTAAGATTTCTGGTCCAATTGGTATTGGCTTGGATGCTGTACTAATGCATTGATGTAGCACAAAAGGTTCTACGAGAGCTCAAGTCGAAGATTTCATCACAATCGAAGAAGAACTTCGTGTTGGAGAAAGATGTGAGGTATTTGGACTCGAGGATTGCATTATTGATTCAGAATCGCATGGCTTTGGAAGAGGTAGGAACTTCAACTTCCCAGGACGAGTTTCACAACTAATATCTCTTTCAGCAAAATGAGGTAGCTAGTCACTTGGAAGATGCGACCGACTTGCAAGAAGGATTCTTCCCAAATGACGAGAAGACACAAAAATATGGAAATCTTTTGTTTTTGCTTCAATCAGAGCCCAGGCACATTGCACATCTGTGCCGCCTCGTCACTATGGCAGAGATCGATTCTTTACTGCAGACTGTTATGTTCACAATTTACGGAAATCAATATGAGAGCCGTGAAGAACATTTGCTCTTGACTATGTTTCAGGTCAGCCACACCCCAAGTGAATTGAGTTGCTTCCAATACTGACTCTTGTTTTGTAGTCTGTCTTAACATACCAATTTGATAACACGCCAGAATATTCCTCCCTCCTCCGTGCGAATACACCAGTATCTCGCATGATGACAACATATACTAGAAGAGGTCCTGGGCAAAGTTATTTGAAGACTGTATTGGCAGACAGAATCAATGGACTTATCGAGCTGAAGGATCTCGACTTGGAGATCAATCCCCTTAAGGTCTATGAAACAATGATTGCACAGATTGAGCTGGAGACGGGAGGGCTTCCGGCTTCCCTGCCCAGAGGAGTAACAGCAGAGCAAGCGGCAGATAATACACAGGTCCAGGCTATTATCGAACCAAGATTAACAATGCTTATGGAGATTGCAAATGGATTTCTTACAACAATTATCGATGGGCTAGAGGAAACACCATATGGAATTCGATGGATCTGCAAACAAATTCGAAGCCTCACAAAAAGAAAGTACCCTGATGCCAACGATCAAGTGATTTGTACACTTATCGGAGGGTTCTTTTTCTTGCGATTCATCAACCCTGCTATTGTCACCCCTAAATCATATATGCTCATTGATGGAACTCCAGCCGATCGACCTAGACGAACTTTGACCTTGATTGCTAAGATGCTTCAGAACCTTGCCAACAAACCCTCATATGCAAAGGAACCATATATGGCCAAACTTCAACCATTCATTCAACATAACAAAGAACGAGTCAACAAGTTTATGCTTGATCTTTGTGAAGTTCAGGATTTTTATGAAAGTTTGGAAATGGACAACTATGTAGCATTATCTAAGAAGGATTTGGAGCTATCAATCACCCTCAATGAGGTTTATGCTACGCATGCCTTGCTCGATAAACACACGGCCGAACTTAACAAAGACGAGAACTCACATTTGGCAGTAATTCTGGCCGATTTAGGACCAGCCCCTGCACAACTACCCAGGAAAGACAACAGGGCTATCAACTTGCCCCTGTTTAGCAAATGGGAAACCGCGATTGATGATTTGACGGCTGCACTCGACATTACCCAAGAGGAAGTATTTTTCATGGAAGCCAAGTCAACATTCGTGCAAATTATGAGATCAATTCCGAGCAACAGCGCTGTGGCGCGTAGACCACTTCGTCTTGAAAGAGTTGCTGATGCGGCAGGTCAATACCGAAATGATGCTGTCATGGTGCGCAAAGGCATTCGGGCAATGGAATTATTGAGCCAGTTGCAGGAATTGGGGGTCATTGATAAGTCAGATCAGTTCAGCCTTTTGCGGGATGAAGTTGAACAAGAACTCCAACATCTTGGATCACTCAAAGACGGAGTTATTCTCGAAACTCAAAAACTTGACCAAGTTTTCAAGACCATTCGAGATCACAACACTTATCTGGTCGGTCAACTCGAAACTTACAAAAGTTATCTGCACAATGTTCGAAGTCAAAGTGAAGGTACCAAGCGAAAACAACAAAAGCATCAAGTCTTGGGTCCGTATAAGTTCACTCATGGCGAATTGGAGAAACAAGGCGTAATTCAGAAGAGCAATGTACCCGACAATAGAAGAGCCAATATCTACTTCAACTTTACCAGTCCTTTGCCCGGAACCTTTGTTATCTCGTTACATTACAAAGGTATGGAATATCGGGTTATCCTTCTGACTCTATGAATACATGCTAACTTTACTAGGACGAAATCGCGGCCTACTGGAGCTTGATCTGAAACTCGATGACTTACTCGAGATGCAAAAGGATAATCAAGAAGATCTTGATCTGGAGTATGTTCAGTTCAACGTACCAAAGGTTCTTGCTCTCTTGAATAAACGTTTCGCTAGAAAGAAAGGATGGTAAAGCGCAACCACCCCGCATCCTCATAATCCAGGATACATTTCCTTCTATGGAAATACCTGCTTTTGGCTGCTAGGTCGGTCGCAGGCTGTATGATTATTCTTAAGTTGTTCAAGTCACCGATAGTGTTGGATGGTGAATCATCGGAGTTGTGTTTTTTGATCTCGATATACCTGGTGGCATGGTTTTGATGGCGTACATGACAATTTTCCGATATTGTGCAGGCGGAAGCTTTATACCTTTTCTCTTTGTTTAATTTTTCCCGATATATCTTGTTTTAATGGGTGGTAGTGTGATGTTTCATGCGTTCTTCGTCTTGATTTCTTTGGTTCATTTACGGGTGCCTTCTTCGGTGCGACGAGCAAATCATTTGGAGCGAGACGCTGAAGATGTTTGGTCTGGCTGGTCCGGAGAAGTGGTATGATAGGATTTTGCATTATTCAAAGGGGATATGATTCAAGGGAGATCCTCTATCTTGATATGATATTTATTGAAGACATGAGGTTGGGAATGGGAATGGAAAGGAAGATCGGGAATTTGCTGGATGAATGTCTATTATGTCTCCCGTCTTTCCTCTCGCCTGCTAGGAATTTGGGATGGACGGCTGCACGGATGGATGGGATCTTTTTTGGGAACGGCAATGCAAGCAAATGCGAATGCGAAAGCACACAATAAGATATGGATATATGATTGTGTAATAGGCGCGTCAAGTCTCGTATACGAGGATAGCGCATACTAGTAGGACGAGACAAATATCAAATGTAATATCATGAATGAATAATAATGTTTCTCGAAGATTTGTTATCCTTAATGCTACGGTGAATATGGTGTGCTGGCTGGCTGTAAGTTGCAGCTAATGAGAATGGAATTTTGCGTTTTGCTTGTCCCCAAACAGCCTAATCTCAAGCACTTTGATGACTATGATCATGAAATAAGGAATCACATCATTTCTCTCCTCTATTACCTCTTCTCTACACCCCATACAATCTTGACACAAATGTTACACTCTCCCCCGATCATTCAGAGAAAACTCCACTTCCTTTGCATCCGAATTTCTACCGGTGAGCACAAGTTCGCCATCAAGTTCAGAACCTTTGACATCTATAAGTTGGAGTTTTTCATGGTTTCCTTTAGCTAACTCACTACTTCTCAATCACTCCCTTCCTTTCAGTACACCAATTTGCTTCCTTGGTTTGACATTGAGATATCCAAATTCCAGATCGCGAATATCAAATGTGTGTTCTACTTTACCTATGGAGAGGATGGCTGTGTCTAGGGGGTTTATCGGGTGAGATAAGGATTGTAATGGGGAGGTCTTGTGGGCGGCACTCGTATAAGGGACTTGGGTGTGGTGATTTTGAGCTAATGGAAGGCGCCGAGTCGGAACCTTGGGTAGCTTCTGATTCGAGAGCAGTACTAAGCTCATTCAAAGCTCCTGTTACGACAGTCGAATTGGTAGTCGTATTTGGCGGGAGATCACAAGCCTGGTATATGTTATTTATCGTGGCTTCCGTGGCTTCGAAAAGCTCAGACTGAGACTTATGAAAAACGGCAATTTTTAATGAAGTTTTTGACCTCAAAGAACCTCTCATTTCTATTATAGGGCTGTAATTGCATTGAAGTTCGATGAAGTATCAACAAATGCACTCTGCTCTCTGCACCATTTCCTTCATACCCGGGTCGTCTCACGAAATTCTTTTTGATCTGCAGCATTTCCAGACTCATGTCTTACAAAATCTCACCAAACCTCAGGTTTAACTCTTCAGTTACGCAATCTCCTTCTATTATCGTCCATTTTGGATACAGTCTGCCATGCGAATGCGAAATACGGTACAATCCATGCTTCGTAATGAATAAGCCGCATGGAAAGACAGTCGACTTACTAGATCCTATGCACCTTGGAGGCAAAACCCACAGGGAATTGCTCATAGAAAGAAATGAGTTAGTTGTATTTCACCATGGACATGCAAGATTTGATCATTGTGATACTGAGCCTTGGGTGCAGTGCAAACTTCCAAGCGGATGTTGCAAAATAAACGATTACACCTGATATTCCGATAAATGTCTATCAAGTCGTTGCTAATGTCTAGGTATTTGCTTATCTTGTCGATTTGGAAGACAGTGCGGCAGTGGCTGATATCAAGGTCGATACCTTCCATCTGGAGCTGACGTTCAAGTGACGGATTATTGGCAGTCGTCGACACTTGGTGCGAAGCCAGGGCTATTGCGATTAAATGATCCAATTGACTTTCTTCAGAAAAAAGAGCAAAGCTTCCAATCTTCTGGCATAATTCTGAAAGATTGACACAAAGAGAACTTCGCAGAGGGGGATTGTCAAAACTGGCTTCACTTATTAAAAATTTGCATCGCAATGATTCGACCTTGCCACCTCGATTCTTTCGTAAGCCAATGCGACGTCGCAGACGACTTTTGCTCACCTTGATAATTTGCATGACGCGATTTGACTTGCGAATATCTTTGTGCTCATCCGTTTCTGAACCATACATATGAATTAGTCTTTCGACTTTCTGATTCTTGTTCTGTGAGGTATTGATCCCGACGCACCTGCACGAGCAACTTCCTCCACTACCTCTAAGCACCCACGCAATGCTTTCACAGTTTCTGATAAAGGCGTTTCGTTTGATGCAATTCGAATGGTTAGCTATAGCGAATCTCGACCATTGCACTCTTCGATCATAGCTACCGATTCACCAGTTGCGCCCTCCTTGGTTTGGGCGAGGACTGCTATGTAATCTGCTAGGTGTTGCTCTTCCTCATGAGAAAGCAGATACCTTTTCGACTGCCGAAAGGTACTGCTTCTATAATTCTGCGGTCACATAGGCTCTTGGATCTTCGAAAAAAGTTGCTGGGTGAGTTCATGAAAATCACGTTTTGCAGTGGCTAATAATTAGCTATTGAATGCGGTGGATATATCGTGAGCAAGAGTTTAGTGATAGATGAGTAAAGAGGGAATTGGTGTTCAAGCTAAAAGAAAAGAGGGAAGAAGAATACTTGAGGGCACGAGATTCCTGAAGATGAATAATTCATGCTGATAACTACATTATCGCTCATCGGAAACCTGCATAATTTCATTTTCCCCATTGAATGGGCCATATGTGTCGCAAGGCAGAGATTGGGGGTCATTTATCTACATGGCCCGAGTGAGTCAGTCACTCTAATCAGTGTAGGCAATAGTATTTCCTGTAATCCGTATACGGGTTAGATAGTGGTGTGTATCGATTTTTCTTCGAAATATGTTCGTATGTGGTATAGAATTCAATATTACTGAAAGTATTCAATATTATTTATTTATTCAATATTATTAGTAATATATTGAAATATTGGAATCCAATATAAAATATATATTTCTATTCAAATTAGGTTAGAAATAAGGGATTTTTATATAAGGAATAGAATTTTATTATTTAATATGAATAAAAATCCCTTTTTTCTAACCTAATTTGGATAGGAATGTATTGGATTCTAATATTTCAGTATATTGCTAGTATTCTTTAGGTATATGAATATGTATGAGAGTGGTATAATCTCCTTTCTATATGTACTAGCTACAATATCAATATGCTAATACGCGCTACAGTTTCACTGTAGTATACTATTGCCTACACTGACTCTAATAAGTGTACATATAAGCGCATATACAGGATATATGATAATCGCATGGACAGCTATCAAAAATCTTATTTCCTTGACTATTGGATTAAATTTTCCATTTTCTCGGCAACTGGACATCAATTACTCCTGTGTACTTCTTCATTCAATCGTTTCATAAATAATTTTTGCACATTATCAAAGTCACATATATTATCTTAACACTGATTGTTTTTCGGGCTATAAATTTTTATTCAAACTTTCTAGGGGGTTTATATTTTCGATTAATAAACGCCAGGTCTTTCCTGACTGTCCTACAAACGTGTCGTGGGAAGGTTATCTCCTTCTTCCTCCTCCCTTCTAATCCCTATACTAGTCATCCTTGTGAACTGACTGGATTAGGATTCGACTTTTCATCGTCCGGCTGGTGTTGAAGGTGGTCCGGTTCGAGTGGGTGTGGGTTTAGGAGAAAAGTAGTCGGAGAGGAAGAAGAAAACCATGGCGATAAAAGCAATCAACTCGATGATCTGGATCAACGTGATGATGTTTGAGTATCGGAATGATTGTGGTTGTGGTTGTGGCGGTTGTGGTCGGAATTGAAGAAGGGGTACTTCGACTGGCGGGTCTCCGATGGATGGGTCGTCGAAATCTCGGTCACCTTGGAGAGCGATGTGCAACATTTCTGTGATTTCGTCATAGATGACTCCGGAGCCGTTCCTGTCATTCATCTCTGTGTTTTGGTGGTGACTTCTTGAACTTGTGATCTGGTATGTGGATCGGGTTCTGAATCTGGATTCGATGAAGTTTTTTGTTTGTCTTATCTTGTCAAGATTTAAGTGAAGGAAGAGAAAAAGAATTAAGAATGTTGGGGACGAAGTAGATGGCATATACTTGGAAAGGAATGGTTCAGAACAATGTTGTTTGAGGTTTGTTCCCTGGGTACCTTGACAGTGTTCTAAGTTCGAGAGAATGGGGTTGGCGTAACTGAACCAACATTCAGGAAGCTATGTGGAATTCAATCGGGGCCACATTGTATAAGCAAACACTGGAGAAGCAGATCCAGAAATTCATTTCAATATCGACATACAAGTAGCCAATGAAGATCCGTTGCGCATCAAATTATCACAAGATAAAAGCCTCCATGTCAGAACAATCGCAGAACATTAAATAAGGTTTGCTCCACGTACTTCAAGCTTTTTTGCTGTGTTTCCAGAATCTGAAACTAAGAATTCTAATTTCCAATTAAGCACCCAAAGGTCAAGATACCTGGTCACTTGCACCTGTTGAGGCTGATATTGCACACATGAAATGCTCATTCTGGGAGATTCTCAAGCGGAAAACGATTGGCAACATTGCATTCTTGGTAGTTTTGCAACCTCGTATATTTCAAGTGTGCATTCTGAAAAAAAAATCTTCAAAAACGCAGAGGATATTACTTTAAAGAGGATTAAAGAAAATTTGGGTTAAATAGGTTGATTAATGAGAACAATCCGATGTGAACTAAGTTGAAAGAGATGGAACTGCCTAAGTCGGAAGAACAAGTATCCCGGATATAGGTGTTTTCATTGTGACTTTGTGGACAGATCAAGACCAGATGCTTCTAACTCGATCAGATTGAACAATGCCTATTGTTCTCGCCAACCATCACGTTGGGAAAATATGGCAGTGAGGTCGCTCGAGACACTGACATTTTCATCCTGTTCTCGTTCTTACATGTGGCTCAAGCTTGTCTGAATGACAATTGAACAAAGTTTGAACAAGTATCTTTACGAACGTATATCAGGAAGACGTCGATCCTTCCATATCAATTTCAAATCATCTCATCCTCATTAAGCATCACACCTACATACAACGACTATTATCTCTTCGTAACTGAAGATTCTAACTTCCGAAAACAAATCCACCAAGATTTTTTCAGAAAGAAGAATTTCACGAGTCAACCAGAAATCGACAAAATGCCTCGATTCATCAAATTCCAAATTGATTGGCCCATCCACGCCAAGGTCAATAACGATATCCTGGATCAGAGTGCTCACGGAAAGAATGAAACACCAAAGGATTGCACCTGTGATTTCTGCTACGAGCAGTTCTGCATTGCATCAGTCGATGAAGGATGTGCGGCGAACTCGTCATCAAACGTCCCCATCAGCAAAATCCTAGTCATCAGCAAAATCCTAGAGCCACCGCACAAGGAAATCGAGGACCGCAGGGAGATCCCCGAAGTTCGCGGCTGCAACTGCGATCATTGCCGCTGCAACATCCATCAATTTCAATCGTTTTGGAGAGAACATCAACAGTTGATCAAGAAACATTCAAAGCTCATTGATGATTGCTGCTCCACTCTCAAACTTTCACAGCACTTGGAGGATCTTCAATTTTTCAAAAAGCGACATGATGAGTTCCGTAATAGACTCAGTGACGCGGGGATTCATCCCAGATATCAAAAACGCGGAAATGTAAATATCTTGTCACTTGTATCAAGCAAAGGATGGCTCTTCACACCACCCGAATGCCGGATCAAGCGAAGTGAGCAGGGCGAGAGATTGTTGTGGGCGAAGAATTTCTGAGAATGGGGTAACCCAATCACTCATTCACGAATTCTCAACCCCAACACAGAGTCGGCCAAAAGAAACACCTTGCTTCACGACATAGATAGATAGATTGCACTCTTCGAAGTTCTTGGATTTTCGATTCGATAGAAAACCCCTAAAAAAACAGAAGAAAAAATAGAAATTTTTTGCCTTTTGTAAAAAATAAAATAAATGTGCCGAATCCTCAGATGTGCAAGCTTGTGAATAAAAATGTAATTAGTGAAATGAATCATTCGAACCCAAGTGTAGAAAGAACCTGAGGAGTTCTCCCTATTGTCCCGCGGATTATAGTCTTCCTCACCTCTCATTTCAAAATGCTACGCACGAGATTGTTTGTTATGTTAGCCTTACCTAAAGTGCGACGGCAACCATCGCCGGCCCGTACGTACACGACATTCCATGCGAATTGCGTTATGGACGGTTAAACATGGAACAACAAACCGATATGCTGATGCGAAACATAGGCCAAAAAAGGGGATACCGATTTCAATCATGATTCTCTCCATTCTATAAACAAATGATTATAACAATGATATTGTGGAAACAAGGGAGTTGGAGATTCGGCGGCTTGGTTAGTCCGATGCATTATGGATTACGTCATGATTAACCTTACCCCTTGACCATCGCGAACTTTCTTCATCAAAGCAAAACCGCCATTTTCATTTTATATTGCACACAGATTATATGTGAGCCATTCTATATATAAAAATATTAACCTCTCCCTTTTTGTATTCAACTTCTTTTGTGCACATTGCAAGCCTTTCAATGCTTCTTGTTTTCCGTAACTTAGCTCGAAGAGGTCTCCCATATCATACCGCTTCCGCTAGGCCTTGGATCAATAGTTTGCCTACAAAATTACCAATACGCCCCAGCCCTTCAGATATAATTCTTGGAGTTCCTACAATGGATCGTGGAGTTAAAAGAAAAGCTGAAATCATATCAGAGTCACCAAAAAAGACCATCAAAATCGATGATTACTGCAGTACTCCCGTCCGTCGTACTCCCGCAGGCGAAGAGATCTGGCCCGCGCCACGTGATCAGCTAGAATCTGCCTACAAATTCATCCGGGAATGCGCGACGGCTCAGAAACCCACTCTTATTGTGCCGGATAAAGATGCAGATGGATTGAGTGCTGGGGTAATCATGTATCGTACTTTGATAAAACTCGGACTTGAAGAAAAGAATTTGAGTGTTCATTTAGTGCGGAAAGGTTCGAATATCCATGAAGAATACGAAAGAAAGGCAATGTCAGAAATGAAACCTAGCTATGTGATTGTTTTAGACCAAGGAAGTCGGGGTGGTTTGCCTGTCATTGATGATGAGAGTGCGAAATGTATGATCATTGATCATCATTTAAGCGATGACTTTCCCAAAAATGCGACTGTAAGGTAGAAAAGATCCTTCTTTTAGCAATGATACTAACACACGAGCCAAGGTTATCTCAGGTTGCCATTGCCCTCCAGTTCCAACGACAGCTCTCATGGCCTACGAGATCTGTAAAGAAGTTCATCCTGATATTGCTCAAGAGTGTGGCTATCTTTGCGCAATAGGAACACATGGAGATCTAGGAAATACTTTAAAATGGTTACCCCCATTTCCAGATATGAAAGATACGTTTAAGAAACATACCAAAAAGCTCATTAATGATTGTGTTTCTTTTATTAACGCTCGTATGTTCAATGGACCCCTGAACCTCAATCGCTGAACTTCTATAGCACGAAGAACTGGTACTTATGATGTTATTACTGCTTGGAAAGCATTACTCGGAGCCAAAGACCCAAAAGAAATCATGACAGATCAAAGGCTCGCCGAAGCAAGACGCGAGATCAATGAAGAAGTTGAAAAACAGACTCATACACCACCAAAATTCAGTAAAGATGGGAAAATTGCGGTATTGAAAATCGAAAGCGAAGCTCAAGTCCACCCGGTTATTGCTACGCGATGGGTATGTGTTGAGTCACTGAAATTGTTTCATCTCGCTAATCATTTTACAAAGGCCGGCTTCTTGAAATCTAAAGCCCTAGAAATAGTCATGGTGGCCAATTACGGCTACCTGCCTGGCAAGGTAAACTTCTCATGTCGAGTTGCTAGATGTGCTCGAGGTCGCGATCCACCAGTCAATATTATCGAGTCATTAAAAGCAGTAGCCAATTTGGATACTACAGATTTAGTTGAACGACTAGGGGAGAATTTTGCTCGTGGCCACAAGGAGGCCTCGGGTGGAATTGTCAATTGTGCCGAATTTGAAGAATTATGTGAGTTAATGAAGGTTGGTGAAAAAGCCGAAAAGTCGGAGCAAGACGTATCGACAAAGAAAGTCGGCAAGTCACCACAGAAAAACACCTTAAATAATTATTTCATGAAGACTTGAAATAGTGATTTGTAGGCTCAATGAGAAGATATGAGCAATGTATTTATTCAAATGCAATTAAATTTTGGATCAGTAAAATCTGAGAGTACAATTTCTGAAAGACTATTCGGGAATAAGTCAATGAGTCTTGCTAAGTATCTTCGCTTCCGTCCATCAATATTTTGTCTCGGAGAAAACAGGTCCATCGAGCTTGAGCACTTTCACCCATGGAGATAACTCTTCATGTTCTCTACCTGCCATTACATTCTCCATCCAACGCTTGAACAAAAATAATGGCATTTTCTCCCACATTTCCCAGCCGTTCATTTCAAGGAATATGGCTGCCTTCTTGCACTCAAATACATCATTGTACATTGGACCAGAGAAGTGTGGGTTTGTGATCGGGTATATAATGCCACATTTCCCTGTTCTAGTAGGATCCATTTGAGCAGGCCAAAGAGTTCGTATGGGTAAATCGTCGTCTGTAGATCCTGGTCCTGACGGATGTGGCTCTCCAGGATCCCAATCCAAAGCGGGCTGGCCATGCCATTTGACCTTTTTGTACCTAATGGATTTCTTAACCTTTGTTCGAGATTCTGCTTGGGAGTTTTCCTCTTCTTCCTCCTCTGTTTCTGGGTCCGCTTCATCCTCTGTGTCTTCTTCCTCATATTCGTCTACGACATTTCCTTCGTAATCTCTTTGTGGCTTCAGGACCGGAGGGGGGGGTCGAATATTTTGCTTGTAAGTTTCATCGATAATGATCTCTTGTAACTTTGTTGGGATCCTGAACAATGGATAATTGAATGGGTAGTTGAATCCCCCATTTAAAAATTCCGCTGCGACTCGTATTCTCTTTCCTGTTAATCCAGGGACGGGGGAGAGATCTTTTCCAGATGCATAACAAGCCATATCATATCCAAATATCAAATTCACGGCACTGGCCATGGTATTCAGAGCGCAGTTGTAGGCATCATTCTGTCGAGTTGCGTTGGGACTATTGTCTGTCGTTCTGTTGCTTGGCAGTGCATGATCCGTGCGGTAGGACCACTGCCCGTACAATGGCCACTCGGCGGTGTCAATTTCTCCTTTATCGAATCTTGTGTATATGATAGCTTCAAGTAAACACATTTGAAAAAATGAATGATAGTAAGCCCCGTACTTGTCCTCTAATGCACTTTCAAATTTGGGTTTCGACAGACCGGAATTGTCGATGTGGAAGACAAACCTTTGCTTTGGTGCTATTCCTATGCATTGCGTGTGGAAGGCGTTATATTCGTGTGGAATCACAATATAGTCAAGATTCGCAAAAGTTTCATCATCATACTGTGCCAATGCTTTCATGGTCGCTTCCCAAGCTTTGGGAAAGTCTTGCTCCACAAGCCGAAGAATAGGCTCCCCAGTTTCATTCACTCCTTCCCCCACGAGGCGGCCTTTATCTTGATCCCAATATAACTTGTCAGAATCAATGATTATGGAGCTGACTTTTTGTTTGGTTGGTGTGTCACCAGCTAGGTCGCCACTCCTGAGTGTTCTCGCTATTGCTCTGTTCCGATAGTCGCAAGCCATGTAAATATACTAATCATAGTTCGTCACATCAGCAACAATCTTCCAATGTTCAAATTCGACTGGGGTCAAGTGTATAACATTACTAGCTTGGAAAAACTTATGAAAGCCAACTTACCAAATCAGCAATTGTGTTCGTGACATGGCCAAGCTCGTAGTCTTCCATTGCACCGGTATCCATGTATGTACAAAAGTGAGACTTCAGTAGGTACCTCCAATCGCCTTTCGCCAATTTCATACCATCCAAATCAACTGCCCATTTTCCCCATATCTTCTCATCCACTTTGTACATTTCTGTCAAGACCCTCCATACCCAATCAGGAGCCATTGGTGCAAATTGTCTTCTTTCCATCTCACTTCTTATTTTGCTATTCAATTTGTCAGGTTCTGGGCGAGGAATCGGTGGTTGAGGAAGAGTGAACTGGGGAGGATAGCGAGGAGGGTGCTCGAGGTCGATTTCATATTTCTTTCGCAGCTCGTTGATGATGCTGGATTCTTTGCATCCATCGCTGGTTGTTACGCGGGTGGCACGCTTACGTTTGCTGATGCGTCGGAGTGGACTGAGAGGAATTTGTATTTGAGCGATGGAGGTGGTGGGCATTCGAGAGCGGAACTTCCAAACATCTGCCATGGCGAGTTTATTTGGATGAGATATTGATGAGAGATGTGATATTCTACTTCGGAAGTATAAATGAGATCAAATCCATATTCTAAAAATTTGAAAAAGTGATTTTCAATGCTTAACCACAAAGAAATAACGGGCTTTGATAAGCACCTCCGACAAAGGAATTTCTTGATTCATTCACAAATCAGGCCGCATCTGGCTCCTAACTAGATTCTTTATATATGATAGTCAGTCAAAGAGAACACAAAGGATTGACAAGGACAAGCAAGTTTTATCGTGCTTCTTTGCCGCTACCTTTTCACTTTCCATAGAAGTCTCGCTTATCAAATGAGGGGGGCTACTGTCGAGATCTAGATTTGCGAAAAGAATCATCAATCTTGAGGAGATGTTCTGTGAAGAGCGTGTTTCGCCATTGTCTTATAATTATCGACAACGCCATTTAATGCTCCATTTAAATGCTACGATATCAATGAGTGGAAGTCATGATCATCGATATTCAAAAATGATTGATTCACAATGGTGATTGGCTGTGCTAGGCGTATAATGTGCAATTTGACAAGGTGAGGAAGGTCATGGATGGTAGATAGTGAGGTCAGCTAGCTTCGAGGTAGGATATTTGAGGGCATAATATACAGGTAAGGTTGGATACAATTGGTAAAGTCTTCGAACATGTGAGCATCACCATATGTTTAAACCCTAACCCTATTTGGCAGTAAGAAAGATATTCAATAATTTTGACAAGGGCAAAGTCCGGCGCGCGGACAAATTGTTTCATGAGAAAGAGAGGGAAGGAGCTGTTGATACACAGCAGCAACTAAACGAAGTAACTGTCACTGTTCGTAGTTCATCTCATATTGACAACAAAAATAATGCTCAACACGTTACCCCCGCAAGTGAAAGTAGAAGAGTGTAGAGGCAGGCATTCACACAATTGGATACCAGAGGTTTAGTGTATATATTCTCCACCTAAAAGCACCTGGGCAGTTACAAATAAAAGGGGTCAAAGCTTCTCTCGGTTCTTCAACCAAAGAAGTTCAACACCGAGATTTTCGCTCTTCAAATCAATTTTTAAAAAATCGACAACAAAACAACGAATCGATAAGTAAACGTGTTCCAAAAGCAAAAGGACTTTGCGTTCGCCGGGAATCGAACCCGGGGCCCATCGAGGTTGATCAACTCTTACGTGTAAGAGGGTGATGGCAACGATGGATTTTACCACTAAACCACAAACGCTTCCAGGCTATTGCTTATTAATGAGCGATAGTCTTTAAATCAAATATCTATAGCAAGGTGCAATGAGGTTAATCAATATGAGTTGCAGCGATTTATCCGGTGGGGGCTGTGGATATGATGTGGATGTATGCAAGGAGATGTGGGGGCCTGTCTCCAATTCGCATATGGAATAGCACACAGTTTTCTGTCTTATCTAAAAGCAAGTCGACACACAGGCTGTAGACGTGGATAGCTTGACTTGATATACTCAATATGTTTAAGTAGAATTGAAATCGTTATAACGAATCTAGAGACAATTCGCCTGGATTCGTCACTGTAAATTCCAACCTCTTGTTTCCCTCTTCTCCTTGAACCATTCTTGCACATACTCTAGCCCCGTATGTGGTCCGTATGGATCATTTTCCCATTGTGGAACAGGAGCTTTCAATCCTGTCTCCTCCTCGCATCGTTCTCTCAATTGCTCCAAAGTACCACCTCTGTTGTAAACTACCCCTTCTCCCTCATTTGTTTTTTTCATCTTTTTTCTCAAAATTTCTGTTTCCGCCTTATCGACCGAGAAATCATCCTCATTAACTACCACTCCATAATTCTTTTTAGCGCCATCAATTGTAACCAACTTCCTCTCAACCTCCAACGCAACTTTCTCAGCGGGTCTTGTGAATGGATTACCCAGACCTCCACCTCCCCAGGTAACCCATTCTAACAAATCTCCGGGAACCACCTTGACATGATCACATTTACTTTGCAACATTTTTTGCTCCCCATTCACTGAATGCAGTTTTTTCCAAGATCTCATGCCTGGTTTCCCTCCGTTAATTCCCCACGGTTTGGTGAACCATCTATCATCATGAAGACTGAATTCTCCTTTCGCCAAAAATCGGTACAGGGTTCTTTGTGCATTACCACCGCGATGGAATCCTGCGCCTCCAGTATCGGCAAGTGATTCATTTGCTTCGATTCGCAGTGGGAAGTTAAGCTCAATAGCCTCAGCGGGCACAGATTTGATAGCTGGAAACAAGCAATGACAATCTGGTCCATCGCCAATGGGACGGGCTGGAACACCTCCAAAGCCAATTTGGTAGAGTTGATACCATTCACCATTAGGTTTGAAACCGGAGTAGAAGAAATGTGGAGAATCTGAAAATCCAGCAGCAGCACTATATTGAGGTGACCGCTGACCCATGAGAGCTTGGATGATATCCATTGTGCGGCCCATAAGATGAGTTCGACAGCTAACAGGAGCTGGGCGTACAGGACGAAGTATAGTCCCTTCGGGTATAATAACTTCAAGCATATTATGAAATCCATCATTGACGGCACAATAGGGATCGAATACTGCTAGTAAGTAGTACCCGACAAACATCTTAAACATGGTAACGGAGAGATAGAAATTAATAGCTGTTTCGGCTTGCGGAGAAGTACCATTGAAGTCGAATACCAATTTTCCATTGGTCTTTTTCATAGAACAGGTGATTGCATAAGGTCCAACACCTTGACCATCATCGTCAATGAAATCAGTGAATGTGCTTTCCTCATCACCGATCTGAGTCTCAATGAGTTTCATGATACCTGAGCGATTTCGTGTGAGAAGTTCGTCGCAAGAGGCATCATATACACTAGATATAGAAGTCAGTTATGCTGCTGTAAAGTTGTGATCCACATGACTTACTTAGGACCGAATCGTTCGTTCAGCTCGCAGACTCTAGTAGCTGCCGTTCTACAAGCAGCTACAAGGGCTGTCAAATCACTGCGAAACCAATCCGGCTGACGGGAATTTCGACAGAATACTTCGACCATCGCTGCATTGTATACACCTCGAGAGTAAAGTTTTACGGTGGGTATCTGAATCCCATCTTCGAAGACAGAGGTAGAGTTAATAGACATACTTCCTGGTACCGTTCCACCAACATCACTATTAATCATCAGTCAATTCATGATACCTAAGAGAACGGAGAATAACATACGTCATGTGTCCAAAGTTTGCCGCCCAGCCCACGAGATCCCCTTGGTAATGGATTGGAAGAAGTACAATCACATCATTCAGATGACTTATAGCACCACTAGTTTCATAAACATCGTTTGTGACAAAAACATCACCCTCCTCAACAGTTCCTTTCCATGATTGTAGGAACTGAGTAATAAAGCTACCGAATTGACCCACTAGCATCTGTCCCTTTTTATTCGTGATGACATTAAATTCATCTTGTTGATCTCGAATAGCAGGTGACATACTACATCTTAGCATAAGCGTATCCATTTCATTCCTAATTGACTGCAATGAAGAGGAGATCAAAGTCGGTATCAATGGTGACTTTTGAACGAGGTCTTGAGCGCTTTCCCGATCGTGATGGGCGATATTAGACGTTAACTTTGTATCCTCGTCTGGAAAGATAAGAATATTTCCAAAAGTATCAATTTCGCCATAAAAGCCTGGAAGTACGAGAGTATTGGAATCCATTTCAGATACTACACAAGGTCCTTGAACCTTATATCCAGCTCTCGTGATCTTGGATCTTTCCCAAAATATCGCTTCCATCGTTTTTCCATCGGTACTAATCATTTTCCGACTAATGATAGCATCGTGTGGAGGTGTGTGAATGCTATCAAGAGGAGCAACCTCGATAGAATTAAGTTCCACGTCCGCAGAATCATCTGTAACAATCGTACCAAGTCGCATCATCTCCAATTCGAAATCGGGAAGACAGAAGCTATATTGCTGTTCGTGAGCTACGTGGAATCGTTCTTTGATCGCTTTGATGAAGTTCAATGAATCAAGTCCAAAATCTTCTACGAGAAGTGGAATAGATATTGTCAAAGCCTGGCCTTTGTATCTGAGATCTGCTTCGTACTCGACTCTAAGAGGGGTCGACTGGCTCAATGCTTTAAGAACTACATCTTGGCACCTTGTCCTTAGTTCAGTTAGAGCATCGAAGATATCACTTTGTGTGGCATCCGTAAGAAGTTTGATGTAAGAAATAGACTGCTCATGGCTCAACTTTGTTGTAGCATCACCCTGTGCACATAAAACACCTGGAGCGGGTGGAACAATAACTGGCCAAGCTCCTAGTAATTTTCCTACTGCATTCGCATGCAAAGGACCAGCTCCTCCAAACGCAACGAGTGAGAAGTCTTCGGGGTTATAACCTTGTTCAACGGAAACGTTGTGTAAAGCGTTGTACATCTTTTCGTTAACCAAGTTATAGATACCTTGAGCGGTTTCATCTATCGATAATCCCATCTGCTTGGCAACGTTTTCGACCGCAATCCTCGCAGCTGCAATGTCTAGTGGAAAATCACCACCGAGAAGTTTATCTGGGAGATAGCCAAGTACAAAATTTGCGTCAGTCACAGTCGCGTTATTTCCGCCCTTCCCATAACAAGCAGGCCCAGGATCTGCTCCAGACGATTCTGGACCTACGCGCATTGTAGATGTCAATTCAACGTATTGTGCTATTGATCCACCACCTGCACCAACAGTTCTGATAATGATTAACTAAAAGGCATGATGGAAAGATGGGCGAAATGAGACTTACTTGACATCCACTGATGGAGCTCTTACTGTCAGATTGTCAATAGCCGTCTCTCTTCGAATCGCAGGAGTTCCATCAGAAATAAGTGCACAGTCGGTTGAAGTGCCACCCATATCTAATGTAATCAGATTTCGATATTTGGTTTTCTTAGCCACTATGTCCGCGACGCCTCGGACACCCCCTGCTGGTCCAGACATTAGGATGTTGACAGGTAGATCGCCAGCCAAGTCTAATGTGGTAAGGCCACCATCACTTTTCAAGATTCGAATAGTCTCGCTATCATCAGCAAGAAGGCTTTGGAGGTTAGCCAAGTACTTCTTGACTACTGGCTTAACGATAGCGTTGGCACTTGCTGTCACAGTACGCTCATATTCTCCCATCTCTGATAACACATCACTTGAACAAATTATCTCAACATCAGGACCGAGAATCTCCTTCGAAATCTTTGCCACCTGCTTCTCATGTGTGTTGTTCTGGTAAGAGTTTAGCAGACTAATTGTGATAGCTTCAAGGTTTCGTTTCTTGAGGCGTTTAAGATCTTTGCGAAGTGAACCTTCATCGATTGGTGTGACAATATGACCATCATAGCCTATAGTTCCTTTGCATTGCACAGTATATTCAAGAGGAACAATAGGATCAGGTGGCATGAAATTAATCCAAGCTCCCAGGCCACCTGGTATCTGAGATCTCCGTACAGCCAAAATATCTTTATGACCTGCTGTGACAATTAATCCAGCCTTTGCCCCTTTGCCTTCAAGAACTGCATTTGTTCCTGGCTCAAGAATCAGAAACTTTCATTCAAATCCCATAGAGAGGTGATGAGTCCATACCAACAGTAGTTCCGTGATGAATACCATCGAATTGTCCATCCCAGTTGTACAAATCCTTCAATTTCTTTCGCACTTGCGTGATACCATTTTTGACACTGATGCTTTGATCTTGACCAGTTGATAGTACCTTTGTCCGTATAGTATTGCCCTCTGGTGTAAAAACGCATACGTCGGTGAATGTTCCCTAAAACCATTGTCAGCTGCGACATACACTTGCAGTTCTTCAGTATCGGTTCACGAACTCCAACATCAACACCCAGGCGATAACCTCTGGCTTGTGCTGTAATTGTGTCTGCGTCTCCCATATTGAGTGAGGGTTTGCTCTTCTTTTTTGTGGTAGAGCACCTGAGATGTTTGCCTGGAGGGGAACTCGGCAAAGAACTTTAAATGCTTTTTGAGTAGACAACCTCACCTTCGCAAATCTGCTTGAGCATTCATCATCTCGATAGAACTGGTATTTTTCCATGCTGCACTTCCTTATCACCTTGGTGTGCGGGGTAAGTAGGCCTGGTAAGATATTGGAGATACATATCGCCGATAAGGGAAGTGATACTGCTATAAGGCCGATCTATCGTGCATGGAAAACCCCCTGCCGTGACTTGACCAGCCACTTGCTGGTCAGGAGCTCATCCAGCGTGGAGCAAGCGGTGGAACGTATACATGGGGATGGTGTTCAACTGAAGCAATCATGCATATGTGCCACAAAACATTCGAAGATCGATTGATTTGCTGCCTTGAACCTCGGCAAACATCTAGGCAAGATAAACGATAGTGAGATTGCATTGCGAAATAACGATTGCGTACTGCAGAGTTCCTAAACTGGAAAGTGCTTTCTGCAACTCTCAGAAGATCGGAAGTGGAGACTCAACCAATCTTGAACCAAATATTGGATTTTGATGATTGAAACACGTCAATGTGGCGGAGGAAGAAGCAGTTGGACAGTCTGTTTCTCCTACATGAAGACTGCAAAACGAAAGAGATTGAAAGGATGAAACCTGTACAGAAGTGAAAATTGATGTTAAAGGATATTCGGATGAGGGAATAAGTTGAATACCACTCCCTCCTATGTCATAGATTGCTGTCTCTTGTTCGGCAATCAAGGACTTTCAATTCTGCCGAGACCTAACCTTACCCCTGGAAACGTCGATAAGCTCGATAAGCCTTATCCGCAAGCTTACCAAGAGCACTGCTCCACCATTTCGTCACACCACATCACATTTCTCTCTTTAACTTTTCTCCATTAGTCTTCCTTCTCTTTCCTCCTCCCACTATAACGGACTTCTAACAAAATGGGACTTATCCGCAGTACCTTCACCACCGCCCTTCTCGGAGCCGCAGGTGCCACATCCGGCTGGGCTTTCTGGACGCGCAATTCCAGATTCATCCCCGTCTCCCCCTCGGATCCGATATTTTCAAGCGCAGCCTACATGCGACAAAACCCCAATCGCAATCCTGCCACGCAAGACTTATGTCAAAGAAAAGTGCCACTGAGTAAGATCAAACCGAATTTATTGGAGAAGGAGGGAAAGTTGGTAGAGGCTTTTTGTGCGGGAGTTTGGGGCGGTTTGGGTATGTACCTTCATTGTATCCTTGAAGAGCTTGCCCGCGTTGCTTGGCGGTTAAGGAAGAGAGAAGGGAGGAGATACGGAAATAGAAATAGTGAATGATGAAAGCTAATCTGATTGGGAAACATAGGTTATTCATACCAACGTTCCTATCTTTCCAAAAAATACCAAAACACCACCACCACCTCCCACCAGCTTTGGGAACCTTCGCAACTCCTCTCCTCCACTTATGAAGTCGGAACACAAATAACCGATCATTTTGAAGTTGTTTCCAAAACGCCCACTTCAATTATTGTTCGCTGCGGAGATTCGCCTTTAGTAACCGGGGTAAGGGATAGTGATGGACTTTTTGAGATGAAGGCTAGTGTTGATAAAAATGAGGGAGTGGCGGTCTTCGAGCTGAAGAGTGTGTTCTTTAAGGGGACCGGGAAAAGTACCGAGAAGCCTCTACCGGCACATGTGGAGTTTGCGCATAGATTGTATACGAAGTTATGGATGGAAACAGCCGTAGAAAATTGTGTTATGTAAGAAGCTGGGATGGGATGAGGTCAAGCGTAATATATCGAAACACATTGATGGGATATTTGAGCTCACATGATCAGCGTTGAAGAACAGGATGTTTGGTTGAAAAAAGCAGGACCAACTAAAATTCATTGCGAGCTGTGGTAATATCGTCTGTCTAAATGTATGTGTCTGTTGCATGCTGTTCATAATTCCAATTGCTTAGCTATTCAATGCCCATGTTATACTCATTTCATCATAATCTTTCCGTTGATATCACATCGAGATCCAAAACTCATCTCTATCAAATGCCAATGCTTAATTCAAACTTTAACAAACTCCGTGTCTCCTTTGGTATCCGTTTATCCATCCGTCCTGAGCTCAGCACTTGAGCATGTGTGTACCATATCATCAAACATAATTTAACATATCTTAATCAATCGCCATCATCCAGCCATAGCTCAAAATGTCGAGCTCCTTCTCACATCGCCTGGTTGTCCTGGTGTGTATAATGTTGTTCTGCTTTGTGTTAGTACATTTATAACCTCTCAAATGATTCCAATCAAAGGGATGGTGTAGTACTTACGCTCTACTAGCAAATTCCATATCCGAACATTCAGCCGACCGCATGGTCCTCACTTTACTCAAATCCTCTTCCCTTCTGTCTCTGATTTCTCGATCCTCAGGTGCCCAAGTAATCCACCTCTCAGCCCAACTACCCCTCTTCTCCACTTCCTCATTCCCAACATCCCGACCTCCATCCGCCTCGACATCCGTATCCTCTTCCTGATCCCTCCCTTTTCCCCACCTCCAGCTTTTCCCAAGATGTCTGAAGATATACCCCAACGCCGCGAAAACTAGTACTGGAGTTCCTAGAGCCACTGCCCAACTTGGTGTTTGGACATTCCCAAGAACGATCCAGAATTGCAGCATGACTCCTAGAATAGCGATGAGAGAACCGACTTGAAGGATTGACCAAAACCCCCAGTAGAGTTGAATTAGATCTTCTCCGTCACAGTATTCGATATTGAAGGCGGCGAACACCTCGAGCACGATACAAATAAGAGCGATTAGGAAACAAAGGGAAACTATCGAGAGGTAGTGAATACGGCGACGACGAATGCGACGCACTTGACGAGAAGTGTATTTACTTTTCAGAAGTTCGGTCAGGTTGTTTGATCTGGGATCTGTTAGGCTGACAGGTCCAGGAATTTGTGGACAATGCGGAGAAGAGTGTGAAAATATGTTGACAACCACTTACTTGTGATGTTGGATGGAAGATATACACATCAAGACAAGAACGAATACAAACAAAGACCAGTACATGATATTAGCTTCGGTCAATGTTAAATGTTGAAAGAATCGAGCATAGTGGGCACAACGAGCCGGATCTTTGAGTGTGAATTTCCCAGTCATCGTGATGGCGAAAGGATAAAGGAACAAGATGCCAAATATTACAGGACACTAATCGGGAATGAATTGAGCACAAATAAATGGTAAAAATCCAGCTTTGAGGGAAGAACTGGCCTCGAAAGTATTTATCTCGAAAACGAAAAAGTCACTTGTTAGTGTTTACTCGCAGAGAAGGTACAAGTATATTGACGAGAATGAAAGAGGAACGCCTCATCCGACTTGGAGGGACGCCTTAACTTATCTTGCGGAATAACTTGGACATCAAGCTGAATGTAGTGATACAAAATAACTGTGTCTTTTCGCCCAGACTTACATGGGGATAGAATGCTTGGTGGTTTCGGTACTCATAATTGTAATTAACCTTATGCTTAGAAATGGAGCCCAAAGTTCAGGAAAAATAGTAGAATAAGGGGATAGTGACTAGGTTTCGACACCTTGGCCTTTGCTATCAAGGTAAGAGATTATGTGTATGTCGGGGAAACCATCATCTGGGGAGCCGCAGATATGGGATCTTGGCGAAGATCTTTCTTAGATGTTGTATGGTATCTGAGATATGTCCACCGGGTTGTCGCTGTTGCATCTGTATATCATGATGCTTTTTACTGGCCAAGAGAGGCGAAGTCAAATGCCAAGTGAAAATAAGGTTTGGTCGGAAAATGGAAATGCAAATTTATTAGTTTCTGTCTCCCTTCGTGGCATTGCTTTTCCAAACGTCATATATGAGACTTTAGTGCTCAATCGTTTGATCCTCGGACGTCTTGAAGGAGTTCTTTTGGTGTTGATCGTCGTATCTGAGGAAAACTTTGATAAGGATTGATTGCAAAGTATAACAGAAAAGTTGAGCGCTTTGAATTGACTACCTCTGACGCGTAATCCACTAGGATTTCTACAGCAAGTGCTGCTTTGCTTACTGCAATGTAAAGTAAGACAATATGGTGTTGCAGGTATCACAACAGTATCTTGGTCAAAGTCTGGCCTTTTCAATTGCACACGGTGAAATGAATGTGTACCATCAAGAGAGAGCAGACATGACAAGTATGTCAAAACTCTTTATCAATCCATCTGACTGCTGCCCAAAGTGGGTATATTTTTTGGTACATCAACGCCGCAGAATTCCAAGACTCCAAGATGCCAAGTTGGGATAATGTGATTTATCTGGGGACAAATTGATCTTATTAGTCTTGGAATTTTGGGATGATGTATCTGGAGATAAGGACTGATTTGCTCACATTCCGTACTCCATTCCACCTTTGCGTTGTGATGATAAGGTGCAACGTTGAGATCAGAAAAGACGGTGAGATCTCGGACAACGACGTATAATTTCCCTGAATCGTAGCCTTCTTGGCAGAAACGGGAGGCATCTGGGCTTTAGACAAGACGGATGATGTGATCACTGGTGTTTTTTGAATTTCTTGATTAGGAAGTCATGACCCTGAATCAATGTTACCAAGATATGGGATAGTCACCAAAGTTGTCATCCTATTTATGGCTAAGACAGCATCCGGACCGTCGCAGGTCCGGGGAGACGGGTGAAGTTATTTGCGCCGGTGAGGACAGTCAGTTAGAAACGAAAGACTATTGAAATTTGGGTTATTGGATTGAAAGAAAGAAATTATCTGGGGCGTGTAGTTTTTTGAGTGGGTATTATCCGATGCATAACCTGGAGGCGGACAATAAACGCACTTTCCACATGCTCCGCTTCTTTGATATTGTACAGCATCTTCGTAGCTCTACCAAAGTAATTGCCAAAAGAACAATATCATTCAAGGATTCGGAAAATTTACACAGATTATACAATCTGAACTTTCTACTCTCTACTGTCTCCAGGCCCCCATGCCCCAGAACCCCTTACTGTTATACGTGGGGGCGTGCCAAGGTCGAGCTGAAAACAACACACAAGAAAGCCATTCTAAACTTGTGAGCCCCGGATTCACGCTTGTGTCGATCGCTAGACACTGTTTCCAGCCTCAAGCTTCAAATGTTATGGAATTTGTTTCCCTTGAAGTCGTTGGAAATTCTGAACATAGAGATAGACTCCAAGTCTCTTATGCTCAGATTGAATTTTCTAAGAAAAAGAAATTCCATTCGTGTGACATCGACATAAACTTTTCATTCTTGATGAAAATCTCTCTGCAAGTCTGACATGGAGGTGTTTCAAACCGTATATCAGTTTAGGGCTGCATCTATGATTGGTTCTTCAAATTCTCCAGATTCCTCCGATGTCAACTTTCTTACTTTGGTAAAGAATGATTTTTCGGCTTCGACACATCAAATGAAGACACCAAGGTTAAATGCCACTTTAAACCCTATCGCTGTTCCTTGATAGATATTCCACCATTCAAATATTCAGAAAACTCTTGTACTTCACTACGATGCCACGGCTGTGGTTTGACTTTATCCGAGTTCCGTCTGTATGGTATTTACGATATTTGATTGGGCGATGACTTCTAAATGCATGCAAACTCAAGGAGTTCTGCTTGTCAATCTTGCTTCAAAGATATGCAGTTTAGGGAAGTATTCGGCCATCGCATATTCTTACCCTGTAAACGGTCAATGTTGCTCAATATTTGTCGCAAACCCAACACAATTTGATCCTTCAAAGGCTTTGTGTATGCTGCCGGCGCCCCTCTTCTGTTCCTCATTAGGCAGCTGCGGATTTCTCCATAGCACATTGCATGGCATCACAAATTAATCTCACACTACAACTCGCAACAAGATTTAGCGGGAGATATCGGAAGAAAAATGAGCAGATATGGGAATTTTTGCAGAGGATGTCCCTACCAATATCTATGGGAGAGCAACATTACATATCCCAGATCTCTCATTCTGGTTTGTTATTCTTAGGTGCTTTCAGCTCGCATATTTTCGCAAATTCAAGAAGTCTCCGGGCTCTTATATGTTGTTTTCGACCAGCTTCTGGGCTTCATCACTCGCATTTTGACAGCTTTCGCTTCGACCAGGTTTCCGTCGTTTTTTGTAAGTTTAGATCATTAAAAGAATAGTGCAATAACGGCAGAATTCGCTATATATTTTCTCAGCTAGTCAGAAAAACTCGAGCATCTATTGCTGAAATCTAACACCTGTAAGGTATGAGCTGGTTCTCGTCTACATGGACGGTCTTGTGTTGAACTTCGGCATGTAACTCATGACTTTTATAGCAAGAGAATATTAGCAGCTCATGCCATAATTAGGTTATCATAATGCCTTGATGTTTGGCGAAGTTCTACAATCACTAGGCTCATCTGATTTTCTTCAGCTCCCTATTGCCCGAAACTTCGCACAAACTAATTCACTGAATTGGCCAGAGATCTAGAACGCAACCCTTGTCATTTTTTGTCTGACTACTTCTGCCTTCCTCGCATCTGATATTTTTTTTATCGAATATTGTTGACAACAAATGGTCAAAGAAGCTTAAGAAAGTACTAGTGTCAGCGGGTTGTGCATCAGAAGCCGCCGTCGCACTAAAAATCCATCTACTTCTTGAAACTAGTCGGCTAGACGGCTGCTTCCCTATGGCCACTAACCCCTTTTTATTTCCTATGCCATCGCTTACGGACCTGTGCTATCAAGCCGACGACATCGAAAAAGCCACGCAACTGGCACCAGTACCTCCACCCGGACTCGACCAACTCGCACTTTTGGGCTCTCCTATCGCTACAGAACCACCTCGTCGAATCGCTTCCCAATACCTCAACTCCTGTGTCTCAGTCGGAAACACCATTCTCTCCACGACCTAACCTTTCTTTTCAGGCAGATCGACAAGTTCATCTTTTCTACATCAGCGTCCCGGGATAGGCGGGACTTATAAGATGAGAGAAACATATAAAAGAAATGTGGCGATGTAGCTTTAGTTTAGAAATAGAGATAGGAAATTAGGAATTTATCGACATGGTGAGGGAATGAGGATGGAGAGGTTTAATGAGGATGATGGAAGAAGAACGGATTTCTCGCCAGCTTTTGTTTGATGTGATGGGACACGGTGGGATCTTGTAAGTCTATGGATCTTTGCGACGAGTTCAATTGTTCCAATGAGGAACTTCGATACGTTACATGCTTTTGTAAGAACTACTTAATAGATGTCTTTCCAATCATTGATGATGGTAATTGCGGAGGGAGTAAAGCACGATTCTGGCTGAGAGGCAGGGAAAGGCAATGTTGTTGAGTTTTGCACCTGCTCAAGTAAGGTTAACTTCTCGTAATATGCTAGACAGATGTCGAATGCTTACTGAAAATTGACTGAACATTTGTGTTCATGTGCAGCAAATATTCATGTCTATAGACAATAAATAAAGGACACCTACAGCTTCATAGTCTCATCTGTTTCTGCCAAAGACTAATATAAAACCCACTATCAAACCTCGAGCGAGCCATCCAGCCATCCTGAACGCATCGGCCAAAATTAAAGCGAACTCCGACCATCACCACAACCACACGTGAAAAAACATCATCGCCCCTGTAACCCACTAGCGTCAAATTTCAGCAAGTAGACAATCGAATATAAGAAAACGACTTCCTCTCGTTAAATTTCCTCTTCTTTCTTCAATAATCATTTATACGCTTCGCTAAATGTTCTCGAATTTGATCCGAAGAGTTTGTGGTTTTTCTCTGGTTTTTGGATCACTTTCCTGGTGTGAGAGAGAGGAGAGAATGAAGATGGAAGAGCATGATCCACTTCTTTTACATATGATTGGCCTAAGTGGTAACCAATCAAGAGAATCACGGAGTATCGGCCTTGAGTTTGAGGTTTTGAATAGAAAATTCCGAGGTTGGTGAAATGGATGTGGGTAGACGTGGATGATGATTGAGGAAGGGGGTTACAGCAGAATGGAAGGCATTTCGTAGTTCGGACTTCATTTCTTTTCATTACTGGATCCTTGATCAACGAGGATGAGATGCATTTTCTATTACGAATTTGTATTGATCTGTAAATGTACTCGATTGAATTTGTTATTTTCTTGAGTTGATCATATCATAGCGTCGTTTTGTTCATTCAGCTCTCTCGTCTTTGGCCATCACTACATCATTACGATGTATGTAGATGATCAGTTTCATTCTTGATTCTGTCGATATGTTTCCAACATACCAATTACTTTCGTCTATTACTCAATACTTGTCTCGTCGTATCTTTATGGTATCAGGTTTGCATTGTGCAACTTTTGATGAGGGTGTTTATCTTTTCCAATTAATATGCGACCAATAGATAAACAATTTGGTGGATCCACAACCTTCTTGGAAACCCCCGCTTAGACAAACTCTTCACCAATAAGGATCCAAATTATCGAAAATCTAATCAGGCGGCGATAGCCAACGAATGCGAGAAACTCGAACCGCATGATTGCATACTCGGCTTAAAAGGGTTATGAGGGGGTTTTCGGGTACGAGAGTTGAGGTTATCTCAATTGGACGAATCAGGAAGACGCCATCAGGCACACGATTCAGAGAATAGTCCTTGGAGAATTGAGAAGAAGAAGGAAGCGGTCACGAACTTTACCACCGTGTGTGGGGTCAAACGCGCGTGCGCCGTGTCAACGATTGAGGGTGTTGGAGATGAAAGGTTTCATACCAGCATGAAATAAAGGGGAATTGGAACAGAATCATTGGAAAAAGGAAGGAATCTACCGATTAGATGTTATTTTGGGAAAGATCTGACGACGATTCACCAATGCGTATGATATTCAAAGAAGGTTAGATGATAAGACATATCATCTCACCAGCTTTCGAAACTGTTTATTTGGTCAAGTACGGCCAATCCCGATGCCGGCCTAGCTATCAGGGTTGTCATGTATGAAACGTATTTAATCTACGGTTCGCATGATTTTACTAGTTTTCTCATTCTTCCACTCTTGCAATTTCAATCAACTTCGATTTATAAAATATCCAAGTTTATAGCCATCAATTTTTTCACATCTGAATATTTACAATACATCGTGAATCTGCAAAAATGGCATCAAATAGCATGAAAACAACAGCACTCCGTACTTTGCGTACAAAATTAACATCAGCAACCAAACCTACATTCTCACCCATCCTCGCCAAAAACCGTGGTATTACAGGCACGACCAGAAAATCAACCTCTCTTGATTCAACCACTTCCAGTCAACCCAGGACACCTTTCTTACCTCGAGGTATGTATTTTCCGAGTTCTTGGCAAATCTATTGTGATGATGGGATGTGAAAATGAAACTAACGGACCTCTCTCTTTGTAGATTTTAATGGCAGTTTTCCAGTCTCCTTTTCTAAACCCACAACTACATCATCCTTCAACACCCTTATCAACTCCCTCACCACATCTCTCACCACAACATCCTCGCCTCACCTTCCGACTCTCACTCACCTCCTTCACTCTTATGATTCCTCCTCTTTATCCGACTGGCAAAAGTATGCCCACGCAAACCCAAATAAACAATACACAAGAAACCTAGTAGCAGAAGTGCCAGGAATATTTAATTTATTGATGCTGGTTTGGACACCGGGGAAGGAAAGTAAAGTGCACGATCATGCTGCCAGTCATTGTTTGATGAAGATCATGAAGGGGGAGTTGAAAGAGACGAGATGGGTTACTCCCGAGGGAGGTGCAAGGACGGCGGAGGAGATGGATATTGAGGGTGTGAGAGAATATAGGAGGGGAAAGGTGGCGTATATGTGTGATGATGTAAGTGGTTCTCTTCTCTATACGTTTCTCTCCTTTTGCTATATCGATCCATCGCTTGCTGGACGATTGAATATGATCACGTGGCTAACGAATGATAACAGCTGGGTCTTCATTCCATCGCCAACCCTAGTGCAACAGAATACGCGATCTCTTTGCACTGTAAGTTCATTCTTTCCTCTCTCATGACTTCACATCTGATATCCCCCCATTTTTCTCCTCATCGTTGTGTCTCTTGACTTAACTCCATATGCAATTCATGTCTAACAAGAAACACAGTATACACACCACCAAACGCCGCAATGCATGGTTGCCACATTTTCGATCCATTGACGGGTGTCAAAACTCATGTAGCGCCAGGTGCTTATGATTCTGTCAGCGGTATTGTTGATCCAAGTGCTTGAGCTAAGCTGTTGAGAAAAAATTGGAGATACGATGTGGTAGCACTGCAGAAATTGAGGAGATAAGTGAGATGAGAGATACCCTTTTGACGAATTTTCTTGTATTTCTTAAATTTTCTATCCCGGGTCGGGAGTTTAGGGTAGCGCGGTTCTGATTCTTTGATCGTTTTTTTATTTCCTTTACCTACATAGTAGGTCGCGAATGAATAGCCTAGCGTGATTTGGAGGTCTCAAACAAGATATTTGGATTGTGGTATTGCAATGGCATACACACACAGCGCAAGTTTCTAGTTTAATTTACTCTACCTGATTTCAACGAGTCGAAGCTTCAATTGCATTGTGTGTTGATTTATAAATTCATCGTCTCAAAAACAGTTTAACCTCAATCTTTGTTCACCAACCATGAATATCTCACCATCACCACCCATTTATTTCGTCAAAGCTACCACTTTTTCTATGGTAAAATTCGATCCTCGCTTTCCTAGACTTTCGCAGGAAAGATGTCGAAATGAGTAGTTCCATCATTCCAACCAATTCTAATTTTGCGACCATGGCAGTTAGTATCGCCAAGATATATGAAAACGCAAAGTATCACAGTTGCTATGGGAGGCTTTTCTTGAACGGAGCATTGGTGGAATCTTTTGCGTATACAAGACGGTGAAATGATGAAATGCCGGAAAGAACGCTCGTTGAAGCTAGGTGACGCTAAACATTCTTATATATACAGCGGGAGACACTACCCAATAATGCCGGAGCTATCAATAGAGCTGTAGAGCGCCAAGTTCATTCAGATCCGCAACATAACTCAAAACTAAAGCTGAACACTAGAGCTAGAGGCGGTGTTAAAACGGCGGGCTATCAATAACCAACTCAAGCTAGAAGAACGATCGACATCTTCAAACATGGAATAGTGTACTAAAGCTAGTGCTTGGACTAGGAAGTACCAAGGAGCTTGAGATGTGCAACAATTGATTGATATAACGGAGCTAGCGCCGGAACAAGAGGAGCCAAGGACATCCAGATATGCAACAAAGAGTATGGAGTACGAAGCTAGAAGTTACTGTTGCAGAGGCTAGGAGTGCCAAGTGTGTTGAGACGTGCAACAATTCTGTATCTATGTACATCTGGCAGCCACTGCAGCTCTGGGGGGGGGGTTCGGTTGCGGTGAGAATATCGAGAGATGGCAATGAATTTTTGGCAGCTTACAAGATCGTGTTGAAGGCAAGAGATATAGTTGATGGATATAATAAGATGAATTTACACGCACATGGGGGACAGGAGATTAATGGGGAGTGGTACTAAACTATCACCATCTTATCAGGAGTATTTATCGGCTGACCAATTCAGTTGTTCTGTAACCTTTCTATTCATTGGGGTTGTTTCTGCTTGATCTGAGACAAAGCGAATTGAGAAAGATAAGGGGAGTTTGATGATCCTGCAATGGACGTTGAAAGGTGCAGATTATGTACCAAATCAGGGTAATGCATTGACTCATAATTTACGAAACAGGTTCACGAATGCTTACATGGAAAATATATAACGTCTTGATCTCCAGTTTCTGGCAAGTCTCTATGGAAAAATTACAGCTTCATGATCGGCAGTGTCTGTTCAGAGATTATCCCGAACGTCTGTTTCTCCAAGATTGTGGGATAATGGCCTTTAATACTTGCGTAGAAGATTTCTTCTTCATGAAAATATTCTGATCTCTATTGCTATTGCATATCAAGTAATATCGTTATGGAATCATTCTCTTCAGTCCGGTGTCCTAATATTCAATGGATTTTAAAAGGGTTGAATTCTTACGCCTCCAGACTATGGCTGCGCCGCTGGAGTTCTCGAGATTACGACATCTTAAATGAATAGCATTAAGAGTGGACTTTCTCAAAGATTTTTTATTTCTGTATACTTGGAACCTAGTATTATTTCCACCAATTTTTAGGAAATGCCGCCTTGATTTTTCCAAAAGAGATGTACAGGGAAAGTAACTAAGAGTGATGATACGGACTGATACTGGGTTTGATTCGACCGAGGGATCAGGAAAATAGCAGAAATAAATAACAACGTAAATTACGAGTTCTTGTTCGTCCATTTAAGCACAGCTTCCACAAAACCAGCCGGGTTCTCTTCCGCACACCAATGACCCGAGCCAGGGATACGAGCAGACGATGTAGTCTCATACATCTGTTCATTTTGTTGATTCGCAATAGTTGCCAAGAAACTCTTATCTCCCATCAACGACATACTTGGAACTTTACACTTCCCACCTTTCAGCATACGAAGGTTATCTTCAGCATCTTGGTGAAACGCGCGATATACGTCAAATCCGGCACGCATTCCACCTGGTTGAGCAAACTTACTTGCATAGTGCTCTACATCGTTTGGTGAGAAAGCCGAAGCATTGTAGCATAGGCGATCATAAAATGATTTGATATAAATCTGCTCTCGTCCAGCAGTGAGAGCTTCAGGTAAATCTGTTTGCCAATGAAAGACAAAATGCCATAGACCTCCCGTGATACCTTCTTTGACGGCATTGTTATAAGCGTCTGTTCCCGGAAGAGGACATTCTCCCCACGCAACAGACGCTGTGTCATTAGGAAACCGGGCTGCATATGCATGAGCAACCATCCCACCGATATCATGACCAACAACGTGGATTTTATCTTTGATACCCAGATCATTTTGGATGACTTCGTGGAGATCAGATGCCATTTGAACCTTCTCGTATCCATTACGAGGATGAGATGATTCGCCTGCTCCACGGTAATCAGGAGCGACGACCGTGTATCCTGCGTCTGCAAGAGGCGTGATTACATGCCGGAATTGATACGATGTTTCTGGATAGCCGTGTATAAGAAGGATGGTACCCTTCGAGGTGATGTTGGAAGGAGGGTGACATAGGATGTAGTGAATGGTGACTTCTGATGGAGAAGACGGTGTCCCTGAAAGATTTGCACGGTGGGAAGTCCAGCGAGAACGATCAATTTCTTGGAAAGAAGCCATTATGAGATTTTTTGTGTGAAACTTTATATGATTATTGGGGTTGAAAGTATTGAAAGGATTATTTGTGTACATTGATGAATGTACTAGTATGGGTCCACCTATGTCATTACCCCGCAAATTATTTAATGAGTGGGGTTATCGGGGAACACCCGTAGAGACTACTAAGTATCTGCTAGTTCGGGGCAGAGGATTTCACAATTTTTGTTCTGTATCTCTTTCGTCAAGGGGTGGCGGCGGTGTCAACCAAAGCGGTCGCTCGGTCATCCCCGCATTACCCCTTCGTCCTCGTTACCGAACCACATTAATTTGATGGCCTTAATCAAAACTTATCTCTCACATTTTGATTGGCCATCTCGCAATCAGCGTATGAGATGGTTATCTTGAAACGTGTCAGACTATAAGGACACTCTCTGTTCTGTCTCCAGATGACGATGTATATGTCTACCTAGGTAGGCTCGGTGTACAGATTCGCCAGAATTCATTCTCAGCGGACCAGTGCCCTCGAGGCACATCAACATAATCAATCCATGGAAATGAAGTCCAGATAAGATCGTTCTGTGATAGAATGTATAATTATAATCGCCAAATCGAGATCTGAAATACAACTCTAACCATAGCCCACCAAGCACCAACGCTTCAATTGCTAAAATACAATAATCTTATCCTCGTGGTATCATCATTATCGACTCCTTATGGGTTTGGTCGTTGGTCAATAATTTGGAATTCTAGCCCCTCTGCCTCAAAGACATGACCTGGTCGCAGTGCATCTGTGTAAATATTCCGTTCCTCGTGAGGATGAAAAAGCCCCGTTTGTTTACAATTTAGAACGGCGGGCATTCCTGGGGGGTCAGTCAGACGGAAGACTCCCCATCTATTCGCTTGTCAGTGGCCACCCCTTCCAATATCAACCAGATAAGCTACTACTTACGAAGGATTTTTACTGGGAGCGCAAACAATTGCGATACTCTCAGGCATCATGATTTGATATCCACAATGTGTATGCAGATCTCGGCTACTCATGAAACAGCTTTGAGTAGGATGAGTGTGTATCCATCCCAAGACCATCAGATCCTCAGATGCGCAATAGTCGAAAAAGGCACCTTCATTAGTCGTTTCACACGTATCGCTAGTACTGGTCTGTTCCGGGATAACAAGTCGAGATATGAAAAGGGCGTTTGATATCAATGTCCCGCATAACATCCCACAAGTTTCGAGATTCGCCCGTGTATTTGCGGCTGCACAGGCCAGAAATTGTTGTCGCAACGTAGGCGGTAGAAAGACTGTTCGAAGAGGTTTGCCATTTTCGAGATATGCCGAAGGTCGAAAAGTGAATTTTGGGTCTTGACCAACGACGTCTGATAATGAACTCTCGTGAGTGTCTGATGATTGTTTTTCGGGCCTTGGTGGGGGGGTATCGAAATGCGGTGTCTCGAATCCTTCCTTGGGCGGCTTTGGAGGAAGATGCTCGGGAGCTGAGAAAGGTCCTGAGTCACTAACGAGTGGTTGGGACTTAGAGATGGATGGATAGTGGTATACGCTACTACCATTCCTAGTCTTGGTTTGGACATATCGTGCAGGTCTCGCAGATTTCTTCTTAGTCCCATCTGGCGAAATGTCCTGGGAGCCATCTAGCCTCCTCCTTGAAGCTTCCATATTTCGGCGTATAACATCGTCGTCATCATTACGACCAGATTTAGACAATGCTGACTCCCAGTCATCCCATAGCCCTGCAGTCCGTCTTTCTTGCTCCTCTTCCTCACTAACGCCCGCTTGCCTTGTACCACGTCGCGCAGCATCTCTTCTTCTGAACTCCTTATGCGCCAACTTTACGGCCAGGTCGCTATTCTCCGCGGCGCCTAATGTAGTTGTATTTCCAGCTATCGCAGGATCAGAAGCCGCTAAGCTTGCCCGAGACGATGGTCGCGATGTATCATGTCCTCGCGCTGTATGAATATCTTTTCTTCTTTCCAAAGCCTTCTGCCAGTTATCGTAGCGCGCATTTATCCTAGGCTTTAGTCTCTCTAATCCGTCCAAAACACCTGGGAGCGTTTTTTGGGCAGCTCTGAGAGCATCTCTAGTTTCCGGAGCTTTGGCAGATGGATGGCCGGGCAAATTTTCTGCAACTAGGGCAGCATATCGCATAAACAAAAGGTATGCTTGTTGATCGTTGTCCTCTGCCTGATAAATATAAGCCTACTAAGTCAGCATTCCATACCACTCAAGTAATTGAGCATTCTATCTACCTCTCTTAGAAGTGTATCGGCTGTTCTCAACCAATACTTCAATGCGATATTAGGATTAAACTCAAAGTCTGAGGCCTTTGCGGAGATTTCTTTGATGCTCATGGGCTTCGAGAACTGTAAAGTTGACCCCGCCATGATTTGTAAATTGTGCTTATGAATGAAATGAATGAACGAACACCTTGGACACAAGGGAGTTGAATAGAGATAACGTTAAGCAAAGGGGAATCTGTTCAACTAAATCATGGGTATTTGTAAATAAGTAAATTGCATAGAGAAGTAATATAATAGGTTCTCATTTAATTTGGTTGCCTTGTCGGATGTGTTACGTCTGTCTTGTAAAATGATGAACTTCGGCGGCACTCTTTGTCAAAGGGTTGTTAGATCTCAAGGTGCCCAATGTAAAAAATATGTACGGTAAATCTGATGGGCTGTTTCAAAAGATGATTACAGCCTTGCAGACGACAGCCACCACTCAAGCCACACACTAGCCACACCAATACAATATCAACCAATGATAATGATCAATCGTCTCTGTAGCCTCATAGGTTTCTTCAGCCTTACCAAGTCGTTCTAGAAACTTTTTTGTTGCCTCATCTAAATCCGCGATGTCTGCAATCTTCATGTAAAGACTAAATACTCCAGGATCGTATATGAACATTGTATAATTCGACGGCATCCTCAGTTACAAGCTTTTCAACGCTCACTATCCTCAATTTCCATCGAACTAACCATAGACATTGATGTTGCGGGTATTTCCACGTTTGGGTAGGACGAATCTACTTAAATATCCGTCCATACTACAACATTCGCGGCTTCGCGAAATTCATTGTTCACCATGTTATAATCTACCTAGAGTTTCTAAGTCCTCAGAACTCATAACACCTACCGATGTGGATCCTCCAGTCAAGCGAACCCGCCGGAAGGCTGTGACCTCGGAGGACGTCACAGCAGAAGATGCTTTGGCAGTGGGACCAGTGAAGCGTAGGCCTAGGAAATCCGCGGATGATGAAAAGGTTGATGGCAAAGACGACCCAACAGCTGAACCAGTGAAGCGCAAAAGAGGCCGGCCCAAAAAAGTGAAAGAGGTGGAGGTGAAATCAGAATTGGAACCAGTTCCCGAAGCGAAACCTGTACCAGAATTGGAAGCAGAACAAGAACCAGAAGTGGTAAGGAACAGAACGAGCCGAGATAAAAATGAGAAATCTCCGACCGATGCCCAGGAAGAAGAGCCTATAGTAAATAAAGTAGACGAAAGCGAGTTCATAAAGATTCCCTTGGATCTGAGAAAATACCTGAGAGATGCTCACATGAAAGGTTCAACCATGGGGGATAGAACACGTTCGAACATTATGAACGGAGCACTGTGTGGTAAGAACTAGTCCTTTTTCGCTACGAAATCATCATTTAGTAACCTGGTCCAGATGATATCTTGGATCGTCTGAAACCATCACTTTTAAAGCATGTTGGCTGCGACGTCATCGACATAAATCCAGGCATTGGCTTATGGTCGTCTAAAATCCATAAAATTCTTAAACCTCGAACACATCTCCTTATGGAACCTGATGCCAAGAAGTATTATCCTTTTATCCAACCTCTTCTTGACGCAAAAGATTCTACTTATCAACACATACCAAAATCTGGAACGGTCTGGGAACATCTTGGCCAAGTTACTACTCCGGAATTCCTACCCCATCAGGTAAAACTTTCGCGAGATGATCCAAAGATCAACGAACCAAATAATACCCTTCTTGTGATTGCGAATCTTGCTCACTACCCCAGAAAGAGGTACCGCGGTTTTGAGTCCATGTCACAACTAGTCCTGTATCAACTTCTTTCCGCAGCAAGATCACACGCCTTGTTCCATCAATATGGCCTCATACGAATGCTTGTATGGATACCGGATGTAGAAAAAACGTCATGGCTGGTACGTCATGTCGCTCAGATGCGCAAAAATGCCGTGGAAGCCCAAATAACTACAGAATATATTCAAGAGATTGCAAGTTCAACTGTAGACAACCACCGATTTGTCAGAGACGCCGAGGTTGCATTAGCAAATTCGATAGATGTTGTCAGTAGGATGGATAAAATGGGCATAACGACACCCAAACATAGGCAAGGTCCAATGGAGTTCAAAGCCAGGCAATCACTTGCTACAGGTGGGCACAAAGTGGAAAGCGAAGACTTCAACCGCTTCAAAAGAGGCTGGTTCGATGAATTTGGAGATCTCCAGAAGCGATTGGATGAAGGGAAATTAATCAAATATAAAGTGTCAGAAGGTGAGAAGGTTGAAAACGTTGAAAAGGACAAACGAAAGAGGGAGAAAAGACACTACACCGATGAATATTCACGTTATATCTTCCTTAAAGCGAAGAAAAAAGTCATCAACCAACACGGAGCGCTGACACAGGATCTCATCAATGACTACAACAACATCAATCAGCTTCACAGTAAGATCTTAGATGCAGACTTGAAGTCCGAGGACACAGAGAATTCAAGAAACGAATTGGACACAATGATCAAGACGTATGAAGACAAGATTGCCCAACTGCCTCTTGCTGCCCAAAAGATCTATAATATCAGACTCGACGGTGCCCGCATTGGTACAGAATTCGAGAAGAGACCGATGGAGCCTCTCAAAGTATATTCAAAAGAATTCAGACCTGCTTCCGAGTTGTGTCTCTTGGATATTCAGCCGCAAGCTCTTTGGCCTATTCTTCGTCAAAATTATCCCGAGAACTATGATGTCTTCGAATACATAATTGGTAATATGTATGCACATCCCATTGATACAGTCTATGAGTCTTTGGAAGGGTTGTGGCCCGGTGCACTAGAGCACATAGCCGGCGAATGTCCTTCGTTAACAGATCCTTCAAAAGGGGGAGCATTTGACTTAAAGCATTTGTCGGTAAGATCCCTGACAACGGAAATGTTGAAGGAGATTGTGGAGGCATGGATGAAGTGGCCGTTCCGCCCTAGTCGATTCGAATTAATGACTAAGAGTGGCAGTATGGTGCATGATCCAGACAGTCCAGACGAAGATCTTCTTGATGGCCCGTGAGTATAGTGCTATTCAGAATCAAAATAAATTTCAACATATCCATATGGCTGTTTTGTTCTGTCTGTTGCATTGGATTTTAGTGTTGCTAAATATTTTGTCTTAGATGCAGATGATGTGATGAATATTATCCGGACGCATATGCAAAGAACTGATGAATGTGGATTAAGAACATCAGGGACATCCAGTTTGAAAATTCGAAACCATACTCCCTTCCTACTGATAACGATACACGATTTTCTTATAGATGATTGAAGTGAAGAGCCACCAAAGAATCTATGCCAGGCTTTCAAGTGACCGCACTAACACTCATGTAGAGGATAGATGGTGCTGGCATAGTCAAATGTTTCATTTGTCTATCACTTCCCCTCAGCCTATGTATCGTACAGGTGGTAGTTGTCGACTTGAACTAGCCTATTTCCACGACTTCAATTTATGTCTGCGACCGTAATTTTAAAGGAATGTTCCAATATCTTCTCTGCTTCGACTGGCAAACCCATGACTTCGAAAAGAGCTACAGTGGTCAATGACACAAATGAAACTCTCTTCGTCAAAAATTGTTTAAAAGTGACCAGTCCAGATCACGTAATGAACAACATCATGATCTTCTCTTCCAGTGTCTGCCCAGTGCCCATAGTTTACCATGAAAAGCGTGAATGGCTCAAGAAACAAGAGACGATAGAAAGTCCAAAAGTCACCCCCGCCATAACATTCACAACAGTCACCGAAATATCAACAACTAAAAAGCAGATAAAAGACTTACTTCTTTATGTAGAGGAGTCTATTTCAAGGTAACCAGTGAAATTTGACAAAGCTGTCGCAACCATGTGATTTTGTTCGGTTGCATCACGCCACAAATCAGCTGGTATGTGGAATACAACCGGAATCGACTGAGATGGTATGACAATGCGGGGAATCGTATACTTATATAATTACAAGAGCTTGGTTTAACTCGAAGAATATTATCTTCTTCACATTCGCAATGGAGTTTACGAAAAAATGGGCAGATGGCCCTTTCAAACTACTCTCAACTCCGAGGGCATCGTTAGATGTATGTGCACCCAACGGCTCGATAGCGAAATCAAAAACTCACATAACAGCAGGGCAAACCCGAATCTTTAGCATCTCGCAATGCATCAGAAATGGCCTTACTTCACAACATTCTTCTTAGAGGTCTGAACTGCATCTACATCCAAGCGCCCAATGTGAAGGAGACCGTCGATATAGCAGATTTCATGAAATTCTGCGATGCGTGGTCTTCTATTCTTCATTCCCACCATGCTGCCGAAGAAACTGTCTATTTCAGATTACTCGATGAGCAAAGTTCCAGAAATGACGTTTTCATTAATAATCATGCTGAGCATGAGAAGTTTCTCCCGGGCTTATTTGCTTTCGATCTTTATATTTCGGGAGTGAAAGATGATGCGAAGCCCTTTGATGGATTCAAACTGAGGGAATTGATTGATGCTTTTGGACCGGACTTGGAGAGTCATTTACATCATGAAATTGGCGTCCTAGTGGACCTGGAAAAGGACGCATCGATTAATTGGGAAGAATGTGGAAAAGCGATGGCTCAACATTCGAAGAAAAATGCTGATAAAGTATGATTCCTCAACTTTGCCCACGAAATTAAAACTCAGCTAATGTATCGATAGACGAGAGATGTCCCGTTCTTGATCACAAACTCGGATGTGACTTATGAGTCTGGTATTCATGGACCGAGATTCCCTCCCTTTCCGTGGTTTGTGGGATTGATATTTAGGTGGATATATATTCCGAAGTTGAAGGGAGCCTGGAGGTTCTCAAGTTGTGACGATTATGGGTTACCGAAGGAACTTCCTTTTGCATGATTAATGAGCCTGGTTGACTGTGGTTTGAGGGTAGTATTGGGTCGAATAAGGGAAACGTGAGGACTGGACTTCTGATCTTTAAGATCCGTAGACTTCGAGAGGGTAATGGCCTTGGCACGAAATGTGCGTATGTTTTATGCATTGTTTGTACTTTTGGGAGTCTTTGAATTTATATTTGAGTTTGTAGGTCAGCACTTTTGCGTTGGTTGGCGTTAGTTAGTGATCTCTAGGGCCAAGATGATGCTATCAATAATGAAACCCCTGGCTAAGGAACTCTAATTGCTTGTACTACCGAAATTTTAGCTTTACCCATCTTTACCATGATCATAAATCAACATTGGCTCCGTCCTCGACAAACTAATTGATAAATTCTGATATTTCTTCAGCAAGTACTTGGTACTGATGAGTTTCTAGATGTTGAGCCTTATCAATGTCGCTAATTTGCGTCCCGGACCTGGCCACTGAAGTCACCATGAACAATATCTCTAAGCAGCGGTGCCGTCGCTCAGTTCCTGTTTGTCACAACCTGCATGACCTTCTCGATAAGGATACGATAACAATCTACCCCACCTTTGTCGTCATAGAAATACATACTATGCGCAACCCATCTCCAACCAAATCAATAATTGCGACAACTGAATTCCCAATACTATGGCTGCAACTACTGTACAAACGGCAGATATTGCCACTGAAAACACACATCGTGCTGCGCAGGAAATACAAGATTATCTCCAATCTCGTCTTGCGGATACCTCTGGTCCCTCTTCATTTCGGTCACTTCCAATTATCGATCTAACCCCTTCATTCTCATCATCTTTAGCCGACCGTCAAGAGGTTGCAAAGAAAATCAATGAAGCATGTGCGAATGTTGGATTCTTCTACATCACAGGTCATGGAATCCCACAGCATGTTTGCGATGAAGTATTCAAGCTTTGTGAACGCTTCTTTAGTGAGCTACCTCAATCCTCCAAGGATGCAATTCATATGAAGAATTCAGATCAATTTAGAGGATATGAACCGGCCAGTTACTCATCTGTAAATGATTTTCAAACTAAGGAGACAAAGGAGGCTTTCAATTGGGGTTATGAGTATGGTTTGGATCCTACAGGTGGAGACGGAAAATACGTCGAGCTTGATGGTACGACTGCGGGTGGTAAAAATCAATGGCCTAATGAATCTGAAATTCCTGGTTTCTATCAAGGCATTGCAGACTATTACGGAAGGGTACGCTGACTTGTCGAAGATTTCTTTACATGTGTCTAATTGTGTCCCACAGATTTTGGAATTGTGCAAACACCTATTCCGCCTATTTGCCTTATCTCTATCTCTCCCAGAAAATTACTTCGATCCACTAGTCACACATCCTGGAGGGATTGCACGGCAGATTAAGTACAAGCCAAATTCGAATCCCAAACCTCTTTCAACCTCGGATGAAGAAGAGGAAGTTGGTCTTGGGGCTCACTCAGACTACGAATGTTTTACTCTGCTCCTCCAGGACTCAACTCCCGGTCTAGAGGTCCTTAGTCCTGACGGAAAATGGGTCGCTGCCGAGCCTGTTGAAGGTGGAATCGTAGTCAATGTTGGTGATTTCTTGATGCGATGGACAAATGGACTTTATAAAAGTACTATTCATAGGGTTGTTAACAGGACTGCGAAAACTCGATACTCGGTACCCCTATTTTTCTCGATTAATTATGATGAGACGGTTGAGACCTTACCGTCTTGTGTAAGTGAGGAGAATCCTTCCAAGTATCCTCCGATTACTGCGGGGAAATATGTGTTAGATCGTTTGGCTATGACAGTTCCTGGAAAATACTGAAATCGCGGTTACCATGGACTTCTTTGCCTTGTTAGCGTCAATAAAAATAAAAATGTTACTACTGGTCTTGTTCTCTGAATTCAAGTTGATGGAAAAGGTGCTTCCAGCTATTTACTGAGACAACCTATTCTCTCCATTCTCAAATCTCTCCACATTGCCGCACGATAAAGACACAGAATCATCTCTCCCTTGTTCCGCTGGCCTACAGCTCAAATTTTTGAGAAACTGCTTTCAATGCGGGGTTCTCATACGAAAATGCAGTCAGCTTATTTATCATCATGGCACAATCATTCGATTATAATATCACGTATCTTCTTGCTCGTGTATCGCATATCACCTCTAAGAGTACTCACTCTATATCATGACTCTACCTCCCAACTTACTTCAATAATACCACATGGTTAAACAATCCCAAGACCAGCATATTGAAAGATTGGAATATAACATCTTGATCGATGGTCATACGAATTGGACTCGGCGTAGAGTAGATGAAAAGCATGCTTGTATTAATGATGCAGTAGTCTCCATGTAAACATGATTTAACACTCGCAGATCTGCCCCAAAAGCCACATGAGATTTTGGTTCCTCAGTTGATACTAGAAACATCAAATGAAGACCAACACAATCGTTTTTTCAAATATATGGAACTAAAATTCCATTGCAAACTATAATTAGCCGAGGAGATCTGCGACAAAGCTAGCACTTCCCCTATTGAGATGATTTCGCTTCACAGATTTAGCCCATATGCACAACTTGTACATTACATATAAAAATGAAAAGTATGGGATTCGATAATGATATGATCCCTTCCTCCCAGTTTCCCGAAACGCCTTGTCCATGCATCACTCGTGACTCATCCATCTAGCATTTAGCTGCTAGTACCTTTGGTCGTATAATAACCCCCATGTGTAGATCCGTCCTACAAACTTGTTTCCGATAACCTAGTTTCCCCCCACCAATTCCCCATCCTAAATCCCACCTCATAATATCATCACAAGTCATTCTTCGCAACCCGCACTCTTTCATGCCTTCCCCTAATCATCCATTCTGTAAACCTGATAACTCATAATCATCATCCAGAACAAAAAGACAACCCCAATCAACATAAACGCCCATGCCGCAATCCAGCTTTGGCAAATTGAATGCTGCAACAACCACGCCAAAGTCGACGAGTAAGGGCCACTCTGCGGATTCGCCGTAACATACAAATTGCAGTTTCCATTTACGTTTCCAGTGGGACCCCAGAGTTCAATACTCCACACAATCAATCCTACGAGCCATAATACAAAGAGTATGAAAGTCCCTAATATAACGATACCCGGAAGCAATTGACGCTGCGAGATGAGCCAGAGCATAATAAGCAAGAAAACGACGCCGAGAGAAGCAGAGACGATCCAGTAGGGGAAATACCAGGGAACATGAAGATGTAGCTGATTTTGGACTGCGACAAAGTAGGCGGAGATACCGAGGATGGTGCAGGAAGCGATTAGCATCATGAGGATCCAGAAGTTCAATTGGAGAGGTGGCCAGCGGTATTTTGTACGAGTGCGGGTCAGGAGGACGGTGGAGCGTTCGCGGATGCCGCCTGAAGATGAGGAGAGTGTTGAGACCATTTTTGCGGTGTTTAGTTGGTAGTATTGGTTACTTCGAAGATAGTTATGCCAAATCGAGTTCTTCTATTTCCTAGCTATCTTTTGTAATCCTCCGTTCGTACTTCGATTGTCGTCTAGTTGATTTCCAAAGATTTATGCGAATCCAATCCACAATCAAGTAAGACTTCCTTCTTTTCGTTCTCGACCGTTTTCAAAAACTTGCGATTCTAGGACTCTTTCCTATTTATATCGCTTCCTTTCTCTTTCACGAAAGGAATCTCCACACCCAATCTCAGTCTCGAGAATAAATCTCGTACGATAACTCGTCCAAGCTCGTCCACGTCAACCCCCCTCGTATGTTATAATACCGGTGAATGAATGTTGTGTTGTCGTTCAATTTATTCGGTTTATGTTCCACTCAGACTCGAAAATCAGTGCACCTTGCAAGGTACTCGAACCAAGGGGACGTGCAGCTCAGAAATCTTCCGCTGGTACCTGTCTTACTTTGTTTGCTGGTACCGAGATAGTTTGATTGATTGATTGATTGATCGTGGGGAACAATATCGTCGCGAAACTTTAGATGATAACGTTTGAAGTATGTATGATAGAGCAATGCAAGAAAAAACTCAGAGAAGAGAGGAAAAGAAGAAAAAACTAGAATACCGACGCGCATTAATACACCACCCATTTTCGCGGTGTGAATAATGTAATTGGGCGCTTAGTGTTGGCGGGGGGTTGGGAAGCTGGGATGAAGTGCAAGGCACAGCGCATCACTAAAGCCTAAAAAAATAATTATGAGGCTGGTAGTACTTGGGTACTCGGTATGGAAAATATTGGAGATTCGGGACTTGAAGATCGGAGAATTGATTATATTTTTAGTAACAGTTGTATCGGTGACGACAATGAGTTTTATCATCGGCGGTGAACTTCAGAAGAGCGGGGAAATTTTGAAATGTTTTTGTATTGATTTCGTCGATGATTTGTACATCTATCTTGACTTCTTAAGCATGTGAAAGTAAAGTGATCCACCTGCCCCTCTATCCTTCTGAGTTGCGAAGTATTACCGTACATGAAAGATCAAGTCCCATTATCTCAGGACCACCCAAGGAATCCAATACCAAATGTATAAATAGTCAACCTCGATCTAAGGGTATCTTCTTTCAAATGCCTCTTCAAGTATCTATTCCCAGTATCCGAAACACCAACTTACAGCAAGCTCTCACCCAAAGCACATCTAACCAAAGAGCATCCAGCTCTAACAGTTTCGTGGGCTCCGATATCATTGACACCAGGTTCAAGTGTAGGGTTGACTTCTACCAAATCCATAGCGATCAAAGAACCAGTCTCGTGAACGCACTCAGCAATATAATCACCTTCTCGCAAGGTCAAACCTCCACGAACTGGGGTACCAGTTGAGGGAGCGTATGTAGGATCAAGAGCGTCGACATCGAAGGAGAGATGGATTGGGGTATCATTGCCGATATGGCCGAGTGCCATTTCCATAACTTTGCCAATACCGTGTCTGTGATAGAACATTAGTGAACGCGTACAGAGTAAATTAGTGCGACGGGAACACAAACCTATCAATGTCATGCATACTGAATGCCTTGATTCCGTTATCACGGAGGATCTTCTTCTCTCCTCTATCAACATCTCTCAAACCGATGTAAACAATCTTCTTTACGCTGACCATATGCTCATCTTTCAACCATCCAAAGATCTCTGGCTTCTCTTCTTGTGCCAGACGTGTTAGGAATGCAACGGGCATACCGTGAACATTTCCAGAACCCGAAGTCTCTGGAGTATTGATATCGGCATGTGCATCAACCCAGATCAATGCCATTTCTCTTCCTAAACGTTCACGGATTGCTTTCGCAGTTCCGGATACTGAACCAATGGCAATAGAATGATCACCACCGAGAGTCAAGACACAACGACCCTCCTTGGCATGTTCGTAAACTTGTTCAGAAAGCTTTTGTGTGACTGCAGAGACTGCGCGAGGGTTTTTCATGTTTCGGTGATCTGGATCCTCGCTAGGAATCAACTCTTTGTAAGAATGAACAGTGTTATCATGGTGAAGTTTGTATCCTAACTCCTCTTCGAGTTGATCCAGAAGACCACTTTTGATAAGTGCTGAAGGTGCGGCATCAACTCCTGGTTTACACTGTGTGGATTAGATTAGTTGGTGGCTCTGAGAGGGAGCAGAATAGAGAGGGGAGGGCAACTTACTTGTCCACCTGAGAATCCAACAGCGACGACACCAAGTTGATCGGCCTTTGATAAGAACTTTGGTTGAACCATTGATGTGGTAGTCATTTTGACGGAATGTGTTGTAATGTACAATACGATGAGGTTGTTGTTGGTTTAGTTTTGTACGAATTAGTTGACTTTAGTGGCTTGATAGTTATCGATAGCGGGGTGTTAGTGGTGTGGAGGTAGTGATAGGACCTTTTTGGGGTAGATGTGTATTAACCACTTTTTGGGGGTGAATCGAGAGATAGAATTTAAGAATTTAAGAATTTGAAATGAAATAGAAAGAGAACAGGAAGAGACAAGGAAATGCTGAGGTATTTGTAGAAAAATCAAATCTCTCTCCAACCGCTTCTACCTTTTTTCATAAAGTAATCAGTGGGCTCTTCCAAGATTAGCTTACGGGACTCTCTGACACTTCTCTCACCTAAATTTTCCAAATTGACCCCTAAGCGCAGGTATTCGCGAGTTCACAATCGCGTCTAACACTTAAAGGAAGTTCCTTTCCACAGTTTCCCCTAAGTGATAATATACACGAGATGAGACAGATCCCATGATAAATCGAAAAGATTAGGGGCACCAATGAGGAAAGTATTTGTAAAGATGTCAAGAAACGTTCGGAGTAACACGGAAACGAGTGACTTTGACGCTTTTGATGATTTGGATGTAATGGCATGGTGACATTGACATTGTGGTGATGTTGATCGATACTCATTTGATTGAATTTGGACAAGATGGATTTCATGGCGATGACTTGGGTTGACTCGAAAATGGGTCCGAGAGTTCCAAGAGGATCATGATTCAGATGATCAATTGTAGGAATGTTTATTCACGATGAGAAATGAGAGTTCTAAACTCTTCTCATAAACCATTCCTCACTCAATGTGAAGAGGAGGTTTCAAAGTGGTTATTGTATTCCGTTGGTGATTTTCACATGAATGAGGGGAATTTTGAGGGGAACGTCTATTGGGGTTTAGCGCCAAGATCATGTGCTGGCTACTCTTCTTTTCGGCTTTAAGATAACAGCACAACACTGTTATTGAATCAATCCAAAGCAAGGCACATCGAATATTCCCATCCAAAGAATAATTGAAGATGCTTTATTCTGACTATCATGTCTTTACTTTTATACTTAAGGGATTGCAAGAAAAGCTTAAAGGAGCCCGAGAATTACTTCATCGTTCAAAGCATATAACGGAAATGGAAGTCGAGCTTTATACCTTAAAGCCACCCATTCAAGGAAATGGAACTGCTGGTACTGGCACGGGGACCAGAAGAATCTCCAAACTCGGAGGGGAACCTTGAAGTTACCTAACCTCAAATCGAATAATTCACTCTTTTTGGAAGGGCTTTCGACTTCAATTTCTTGTCTGGTCTCTTGGTGGAAAGCACTACATCGGCCTCATAAAACATGAACCATAATACTTTGCTGGGTCGTTCACTTCGTTGACGGTGAATTAGGGGTGTTCACAAAATCTATCGCATTAGGTAGCTAAACACATAAGATCTCTGAGCATCTGAGGACGCCCGCGCTCTTGTACCCTTCAAGCATCTCGGGAAACATTACTTCGAGCACCATCAGCGTGCATTTTGACACTCGCCCCCAAATCAACATGAAGGCAAGTCATGATCCAGAGGGTCGGAAAGTCCTTAAAACAACCATTAATAACCTCGAATACCTCTACGACGGCGAGGAAGTTACGTGTTTTGGACACAAGTTCATGGAGCTATATCTTGGCGATGACGATCGCAACAGACCTGTTGGGTTCTGGAAGGCTCAACTCGCATTTCGAGGATTTTCACCAAGAGGAAACGATATTAAGGCCCTCAAGCAACGTCTGGTTAATTCTAATACCGTCCAACCAGATACCATGGTCAAGCAAGGTATTCAGAAAATGATGAGGGCTTATCACAAGAAGGATCGTGAAAATGGGGAGCCAGTGCACCAAGCTCGGCAGGCTCGACACGCGGAAGAGGGTGATCGGGAAGAAGACGAAGATTCTGTGGAAGATTCCGTGGAAGATAACGAGGAAGAAGACAATGACAAGACAGAAGATGACGAGGGAGAAAATGGCTCTGAGGAAGATGGTGCCGAAGCAGATAAAGGTTCTGAAAAATGCGACAAAAATGCCGATGATTTCAACGAGGAACTTAACGATGGACCCTGGGATATCACCGGACACTGGGAATTGGAATGCAAAACTATGTCTTCAAACTACGGTCAATCAGAACCATACACACTTGACATCTTCTCTGCACCATACAGACAAGGCCAGCAAGTCTTCGGCCGTTTCAACCTCGGGGAATTCAAGGGTATAATCCGGTTTTCTCGTGGAGGCAACGCTGCCGGTCGAAACGAATATCTTCTTACTCAGACATTCGATCCATGGACTGCGGATAATACAAGACTCTATCGATGGAGAGGCAAAGATTGTCAGGACATCATTCAACTCGGCTCTGATTCACGTTGTTACACAATGACATTCTCGCGTGGCGGTAAAAGAGTTAACGGTGTCTGGGGCACACACGATGGAGATCCTGGAACCGTGGAATTTACTGGGCGAAAGGTCTCGGAGGAAGACACACTTTCTGGGAGTGGGGTTATACGGGGGTGGACGAACCACAATGAGCATGCGTATGATGCGGCTAACAAGGCAAGATGGAGATGATGCATGGTGAGGATGTAATACGAGACGTAGATTGACTGACGGACTTTTGTTTATCACTGCAGATAAGAGTCAATATTGAGTTGATAGCAGGCATGTTGGTGATGATAGACAGTACTCAATGGATCGGTTGATAATGGGTTGTGGTAGTTCTATGATGGAATATCGTGGCATGTAGATGGGTCAATAGTATTGATAACAGATCCATTGGTATCAGAAGCATAGCTGAGTTGACAATTACCATGAAAAGCTTCGTATTCTCATGTTTCCGTTCTGCTCTTCTTTTGTGAGTCGAACTTAATCATCTGACTCGGTGAATCTCACATCATGGCGAAAGCTTTCGAGATTGATCAAATTCGCCATGTCTAAATCTCTCAGAGGTCACAGAATACATTTACAAGATCCGTTCAATTTCAGTCAAAATATATACTTTTCATATGGGTCTTTTTTAATTCAGAACGACCTTCCTAAGTTTATACATAGAGTGGTAACGCTACTGACGAACCAATTCATTAAAATATGGGTTCGGGCGAGGAGAACCTCTCAGCTTGCCGCAGCAGCGTTGTGGCTGGATGTGAATTTGCCGGGCAGTCTCGCTTTCCGACGTTCTTTGGAACAAATAGATAGGTAGTGATCTATGCGAAAGTATTTACTTTTTCGGTGATTTCGACTGTTTTTACAAGTAACCCATTCAATTCTCTTAAGCTCTATTTATGATATCTTGATGCTTTTTGATTTCATAAAAGTCAGTATGCCAATGATGAGGAACAGATATATTATGATCCAGCTTTTATCGGACAAGTTTCCATAAAATGATGTTTCGTTTGCGTTCTGTCTGCCTTCGCTATGTGAGTGGTCAACGAAAAGGTCACACCACGACATAGCCTCGTCAGTAGCGCTTACAATTGCATCTGCATTTTTTTCTTATACTCAATTATTCGATGATCCAATTTTTAAAGTTTCAATCTTTAAATCGAAATATCAGTATTAATTCGCCAAATTAACAATACGAGTTTTGCCATTTATAAATCATCTAAAACCCATTAGCATGTCCGTTATACGCCTCTTGCGACGCGAACCCAATGGCGAGATAGTCTTTCACGAACCTACAAGTGGCAATGTACCTGTCTATGCAATACTATCTCATACGTGGGGAGCAGAGGAGGTTATCTATCAAGACTTGAAGAAAAGTAAGAACAAGAGCAAGACTGTGAATAAAGCTGGATGGAAAAAGATACAGTTCTGTGCAAAGCAGGCCGCGGCGGATGGTTTAGAATACTTTTGGATTGATACGTGCTGCATTGATAAGAAGAATGCGGTCGAGCTTGGCGCGGCGATAAACTCCATGTTTCGGTGGTATCAGAACGCGGCACGCTGCTACGTCTACCTTTCAGACGTCTCCAAGCCCGAATCTGGGGTGGATGACCAGAGCGCTTGGGAGGCAGCTTTCCGGAAGAGCCGCTGGTTCACTCGAGGCTGGACACTACAGGAGCTTATTGCACCAAAGTTGGTAGAATTCTTTAGCTCGGAGGGTAGGCGACTTGGCACCAAGTTGTCACTTGAGTCTGAGATACACGAAATAACTGGTATCGCAAAAAAAGCTCTCCAAAGTCATGTATTGTCGAATTTTAGTATCGAAGAGCGGAGATCTTGGGCAGAGCACCGTAAAACTACTATGGAAGAAGATGAAGCCTATTGCTTAATTGGGATCTTCGATGTGTCTATGGTGCCAAATTACGGTGAGAGAAGGGATCATGCATTCAGACGGTTAGAAGATGAGATCCACAGGATGTACAAGGGCTAGTTATTCTTATATATGTAGTGATTAAAGCAACAAAACTGACGAGCACAGGGGTTGATTTTGAGCAATTCGCTGTCGGGCTTAATCTCGCGTCATTTCCTGAGGCTACACAATTTGTTGCTAGGGAGAAGGAGCTATCGGAAATGTATGAGTTGCTTCAAGACCATAGCAGTCGATCCTGTGTCACTCTTCATGGTCTTGGGGGTATGGGAAAGACACAATTAGCCGTCACATATGCTAAAAGACACAAAGAGAAATATACAGCGATCTTCTGGCTGAACGCGAATGACAAAGACTCACTCAAGTTGAGCTTTCGGGGCATTGCTCAGCAGATAATGAAACAACATCCTTCTACTACTATATTACCCAGTGTAGACCAAGATGAAGATCTCGATCAAGCTATTAGTGCAGTCAAAGACTGGCTTGACTCTCCACAAAATACAAAGTGGCTGATGATCTACGATAATCTCGATAATCCCAAGACATCCAACAATCTCGACAAATTAGCAGTCGATATTCGTCAGTTCTTCCCTCGAGCTGATCATGGCTCGATCATCATCACAACACGATCGTCACAAGTCAGGCAGGGTACTCGAATCCATGTGCAGAAACTGTTAGATATCAGGGAAGGTCTTGAGATTGTATCTAATACGTCAGGCCGTGAGGGTATTGAAAAAGGTATGTTGATATGATCAATAGTAAAGGTAGAGGTGATAATAACAAGGTAGACCCTGATGCTATAGCGCTTGTCAAAGAACTTGACGGCCTTCCGCTTGCTCTATCTACGGCTGGGGTATATCTAGAGCACGTAACGACAAGTTTCTCGGATTATCTCCAGCTTTATAAAACATCGTGGTTGCAGCTTCAGAAAACAAGCCCCCTATTAGATTCTTATATAGATCGTACACTATATACGACATGGCAGATCACTTTTGATCGGATTCAACAACAGAATCCAGCATCAGCAAGCCTACTCAAACTATGGGGATATTTTCACAGAGAGGATCTGTGGTTTGATCTTCTTCGGCATGCAAACTTTGTAGACGATGAATGGATACGAAAGCTTACGGAGGATGAATTGAACTTTAATGAAGCTGTTACTCTACTATGTACCTTTGGACTGGTTAATCCAGACAAATCTCCTCAGCAGCAGACTGGGGCTAGAGTGTATAGTGTGCATAGTTGTGTCCACTCATGGATAGTGTTCGTGCTTAACAAGGAGTGGGACAAGAGCCTCGCACGTCTTGTTTTAACTTGTATTGCCTCGGAAGTTCCCAATAAAAACGAAAAGTATTGGTGGCTCTTACAGCGGCGGCTCCTTCAACATGCAACACAACAGGACTCCTTGATAGAAGACACTAAGATAGATATAGATGGATTATATTGGGAGTTTCATAAATTTGGCAATCTCTACTTTGATCAAGGCAAGCTAGTAGAGGCAGAGGTGATGTATCTTCAAGCACTGGAAGGCAAGGAAAAGGCACTTGGACTAAACCACACATCAACACTCGATACAGTTCACAAACTGGGCAATCTCTATAGAAACCAAGACAAACGAGTAGAGGCAGGGGTAATGTATCTTCGAGCACTGGAAGGTAAGGAAAAAGCACTTGGATTAAACCACACATCAACACTCGATACAGTTCACAAACTGGGCAATCTCTATAGAAACCAAGGCAAACGAGTAGAGGCAGAGAAGATGTATCTTCGAGCACTGGAAGGTAAGGAAAAAGCACTTGGATTAAACCATACATCAACACTCGATACAGTTCACAAACTAGGCAATCTCTATTCTAGCCAAGGCAAGCTAGCAAAGGCAGAGAAGATGTATCTTCGAGCGCTGGAAGGTTATGAAAACGCTCTTGGCCCTGTGCTCGTCTTGTCTTATCTACCGGCATTGAACACTATGTTTGTCTTTGGAGACCTCTTCTCGCAAACTAATCGGAAAGACAAAGCAAGGGAGATGTATAATCGAGCATTATCTGGATACGCTATTGTCCAAGGGCCTTCCTCGAAACGGTCTAGGCATATTGAAGAACGGCTTCAAGCGTTGAAAGTTGTATCTGATGAGTCAAATATAATTGAAAATGAGTTTACAGTGCCTGAAGTCGCAAGTTCGAGGTCTTTGAAGCAGAAAATTCGTCAGCTGGGAAGGCGGCTGAACATCAGATAAGCCACAAGGGCTTCTCTCTCATGATCCTGCCATCAGCCTATAGGTATCGGAGACAGAAGATCAGGAATAGTTATATCATTCGTATTTTATCAAACGACGATCAATTTCGAATCAGAATTTGAACTCTACCTCAAGTCAACTTTCGGCCTTGGAAGGAAAATGGCTTATTAATCAGGAACGTGCCGAAATCTTGTCCATTACATGGGCGTTATGTCTTGGCGTACGTCATGACTCTCACCCCACATACATAATTGACCCTTATTGAAATTATCCAACCAGAACGTTCCATCCAGCCCCATGTTACCCCTCTAAACCGGATTCGTAAATATGCTCAGCAACGACGAAACGGCGAAACCAAGCTTCAGTTCAAAGAACGGAAAGAATCAAGGCACATAAGCCGTTCATGCACTAGTAAACGATGGCGTCTTTAGTATACCGAAGGGTATATAAGTCCCCTCATTTACGACTTGGCTCGACTTCTGTTCATCAACACTAACTACAACTTCATATTCAATCAACACTCAAGCAACGACACAACTTTTCAAACAACCAAACACCCAAATCAACTTCATAATGGATTTCGTCAAAGGTGCCCTCAAGAGTGGATCAGGAAGCTCAGGAAGCACTGGTAACACCAACCAAGCTGCCGGTGGTGCCGGAAAGGAGGATTATGGCGATAAGGGTTCGTTGACCCCTCTCTCACCCCCTCTTTCTTCATACTTTCGACGTACTTCACATTTTGCAGTATACAATCGATAATTTGCGAATATCATGCTAACAATATATGCAGCACTCGACTTCATCGAGAAGAAATCCGGCCACACTTTTACCCGCGATCAGAATGAGAAGATCACCGACGGCGCCAGAGGATTGTTTGAGAAGCAGACTGGGTACGTTTTTTTATCTCCCCTATTCTTGCACCACCTTCCATACGCTATGAATCTCACTAACATTACCCCGCATGTAGATCCCAAGTCAACCCCAAGTTCTCCAACTAGATTACGATGTCCATAATGCATAATGGGAGGCTAGGGCTGATTGATGTTATACCATGGTTATGATTGGATGGGGCTATGGAAGGAATGGAATGGACTGGGTTATGGGTCATCACGAGATTTAATGAATTGATATCACACAACAATGTTCCCAAGCCTTTGTGAAGACCAAAGTGATTGATGGAATATTTAATTGATGCATAACGATGAGATGGGTCCTGAAGTCAGAATTTTCATACTCAATACCAAACAGTAGTGGGCTACCATTGGTCAAAGATCTCGATTAATTTCAGTATCCTCTGAAAACGACACAACTCTCGTGGCCATCATGCACAAGTAGTCTATGCTTGTAAAATTGTTTCACCAGTTCCACTCATTGATCAGCCCCTCGAAACCCTCTCCACTGATAGACAATGCAGCTATTCCTTTTCCACGCGGTCGGTAGATCATTTAAGTATGATAAATACTAGCTTCTTGTCCGGCTCTTCACGTATATTATCGAGAATGTTAGGGGAACTTGGAGGGGTAAGTTCTACATGACCAGCATTATCCTCATGGGCAAATTATGCTTATGTGAGGTTGAATCCCACTCTTCCTTGCTTACAATGACAATCCCAGTGCCGAACAGCCCATGCTGATTATATTTCTAGGCTACCCCATCATTCGGTGGCATAGTAAGACTGTTCCTCGCCTTACTTGGTCGATAGGTTATGAGCCTTCTAACTGGTCACGCGCCGTTGTCACGAAACGTAAATCGCATCGCCCGACTTCGAATATGGATATTACTTGCGAATGATCTGGTAATTCTTATAAATTGTTTGCTACATAAGTCTCTACGAAGTATCAATACTTTCAAATATCGAGAACACGCACAAAATGAGTGATCTAGGAGGATATATCGTCACAGCATCAAGATTCGGGTCTTCGCCCCTCCTGATTTCTCCTTCAGGTGATACCATCCCTCTCTCGACTGGATATCTCCCTCTTCTTACAAACCATACATTTGACAAAGAATTCACAAGGGAACCTCGGAAAGAAAACAGAGACATCGAAAATGATTCTCCAATCTATTGCTCGGCACTCGAACTCGTACGAGATAATCAGTTCCTGCTACTGGCAGGGCCTAGTGGAAGCGGCAAAACGACTTTCGCAAAACATCTTGCTTTTCGCCTAGCGACTACTACTACGAAATCAATTGGAGGTGGTTTTATTGTGAGAAATGGGCCGACGGATGTTCGGAACGAGTCCTGGGAGTTTGAAAATTCCGACATAATACCTTGCTACTTTCCCATCTCTAGCGTCTCTCAATTCTCAATATTGCTTCTGGAAACAGTACCTCAACTTATTGAGAGCTGCAAGGATAGTAGCAAACCGATGTGTCTATTGATTATTATTGATTCTATCGAGTCTCTTGGAGAAGAAGGGCCGAAACTTTTAAGATCTATGATGCATCTAATCCAGAATCACGACCAAGCATCTATAAAACTGCTCGTCCTTGGAGAAAGCAGCATCGTGAAGAATTGGATTTTAGGCTCCGAAATAACAAGACATGATATACTACCACTTTCTCAAGTCAAGAGACGCATGTTCTTGCGCAATATCACAAGCATCAATATCGAATACAAAGACATCGAGATTGGAATCGGTGAAGCAGCAAGTCTACCAGCATATTTTGCGCTCGCGTTAGAGACCGCTCACCATGGAGGAAAAGCAGAGGATTTATTGGATGAGTGGCTCCATGTTGTACTTTCTGAAGACTATAACGATAGAAGAATCACACGAGAAGCATTGGGACATTCAACCCAGGAAGCGGAGCAGGGTATTCAAACTCCATTTTCGTGTAGATTGACGATTAGAAATCCAGCGGTCTTCTCGAAAGTAATACAACACTTACTAGCTGCGCGCCAGCTTGTTGAAGAGGACACACAAGTAGCCATTGATCTTTTCAATCAAAATCCAGTTTTGGCAGAACCGATTATTCGCAGTTGGTTAGTACGCCTTAGGGATATAGGAAGTCCAGAGCTACTTAAATCTCTTGAAGGGCTGATTGCAAGTTCTGGAGCAAATGCACAACTAGGCGCGCTACTAGTTTCAGATTTCATCTCTTCGTCCAGTCCACTGCATCAACGAGTTTCCAATCACATACTAGCGATCATCAAAGAAGGTACATTACCCATCACTCAAAGACTAAAAGCCGGCCGAACACTTTCTATGCTTGGAGACCCTCGAGATCTAAAATCCCTCACTACCGTTCCTTCCAACACATTCACAATTGGTTCTTCCACCCACCCAAATTCATCACCTCCTCACTCTATCACCATTTCCTCGTACCGTATCGGCGTTTTTCCGGTTGTGAATCAAGAATATGCAAAATTCGTCAAAAAGACGGGACGGAACTGGAATAGTCCAGATGGTTTATCCCCTGCTAGGGGCAATTTTCCAGCTACAGATCTTAGCTGGTACGATGCGCGCGCGTATTGTACCTGGTTGACGGAACGATGGCAAGTATCTGGCAAGATTGCTCTCGATGAGGAAGTCCGTTTACCCACTGAGCCGGAATGGGAAATTGCTGCTCGAGGCTCTCAGGTACCCGACAATGAAACAGAATCGATTTATCCATGGGGCACAGAATGGAATGCAAGTTATGTCAATTACAAAGATTTACCATGGAACGAGCGATGTTCCGTTGGTTTATTTCCCAAGAATGTTTCTCCATTCGGGTGTTTCGATATGGTGGGGAATGTATGGGAATGGTGTAGCTCATTGTGGGGTGAAGATGTGAATACATCTTCTTTTTCATTTCCTTATCGAGAAGATGATGGGCGGGAAAATACAGATGCGGATGCCACAATTAGAAGGGTGATAAGAGGAGGATGTTTTGATAGTTCGAGGGAAGAGATTTCTTGTACGTATCGTGGGAGTCTTGAGCCGATGGAATGGAGACGCGAGAATGGTTTTAGAATCGTGGTTGCGAATATACAAAAGTAAATTGAAACTTTTTAAGTTGTTAGAGATATAGGTGACTATCTCTTGCTGTGCACAGGTATATGATTGTTACCCTGAGCGTCGCGATGATTGTTTGATCCCTTTACTCATGACCATTTGCTAGAACTGCATTACTAATGCCCAGCTGAGAATACGCTAAGCCAAGAAGTATTAACAGTTATCGTGAGCTAATGAAGTCATGATCAGGTCAAAGACGTGCGGAAATGAGGTTCTCTACAAAGGAATAAGTGTTGTCCGGTTCATCGCGAGAAAAAGAGTTCCCCTCTTCCAAGATGCTCGAAGGTCGTATCTAGAGTCTATGAAGCTTGAATAGTTTGGTGCAATATACATATCGATGTACTGAGTTGAGAGCAAGAAATAAATGGCAAATATCTTCATATATGCGAGAAATTACCCCAGTCAGTAACAGAATACCAACCGCAGCCGCGGTATCACCCCCTGTTCTTGTGGACATCGGAGAGTCTCAATGTTCTTTAAGATTGTGCTAATAACTGTGTAGTGCAATATTTTTCAGTTGTTGGAGTGAAGAAAATATTACAAAACATTGTAATCCATTGTTCATCGAATTTGTGCCAATTAAAAATGTGTCCCACTGACTACCTCGAGGAGTTTACCGAGGTGTTGAACATTTACTGAGGTATTGAGCACACCAAAGCCTCAACTCAAAACTCCCGAATAACCACTCATTGACCCAGTAGATAATCCAAACGGGTGAATAATAACAAACTAAAAGAAATTTCAAGACCCTTGGAGATTTCCTGAATATCCAAAGAAAGAAAACAACTCCCAGGCTGCATAAAATAGCAGCAACTATGAGAAAAACTTTCCACGGAGCGCCATTGCCAGTCATCTCACTGATGTTCATACCGAAAAATGATGTTACCAAAGAGAAAGGGAGAAATACGAAGGCAAGGATCGATAGCCTCCCTAGCGAATTTGCCTTCTCCAGCGACTTCCTGGATTCCTTCAGGGAAAGGTTTTTAAACGTTCATTTGTAAAGTATCACGGACATGTTGTTCTAACCGATATGCCTCCTGCAATGACTTTCTTTGTTGCCGTAACATATTCTTGATTTTTTGGTTGTCATTATGACCATACTCAATCACACCCTGAGCTATCATTTGGTCCTGGTAGTCCTCGATCCTTGAAGTGATCTTCTCAAAACTTTCCAGAGACCCACGACCATTGTGCCATGCCTTCAATAGAACGTCGTCCAGGTGAGCTCGGGATACAGCAGGTGAATTGTGGTCGAGATTAGAGATCCATGATTGAAGACTACAGTCCATATGGTCAAGATCCCGAGAGAAATAATCTGCCATATCTGCGATTACTGGCACAAAAAGCTCCAAAGGGTTTTGTACCGCCGATTTGACTTCCGAGTTGGTCATTCCGTCCCAGAGTCGCGTTATTGTGTGCAAAAATTCTTCGGCTGTCTTAGGAAGTCCTCTGCTTTTATCGGCACCGCGAAAGAGAAGTTTTTGATAGTAGATCACCACTATGGTGTGTCAGTTTTGCATAAAGCATTGGTTTAAATTTCAACAAACCAGTATTATAAGTCGCATTTTTAATGCAGTAGACCGTGCAACAGGGGATTGGGTACTCTGTAGAATATTCAAATCCGAATTTTGAATATTGTTCAACTCCACCAACTTTCCCTCCCGCGGCCCATGAGGAACTGTCTTTTGGATAGCCTTTTTTGGATCCAGTATATGATAGAAGAAAGAGGGCAAGACGTTATACAAGCTTCCTAGAATCTCAACTTTGGCGGGATGGAATATTTGTGGTCGGTAAAGTTCTCTATAGTGTCGCTCAGAGACGGAAACATCACACGTCAGGAAAAGAATCACTCTTGTATGTGTCTCAGGTGAAATATTCTTGAGTTTGCTATTGAACGATGACTTAGAATGTTCAGTATTGAGGGTGAATTTGCTAGATTCAGGGAGGACGCCTGCGTCGGAACTCAGGTCATTAATGATAGCCCAGCCACCATCGCGAAGATCTCTCCCGATGGCCAAAAGTTCGAAGGTGATTGCGGAATATCTGTGCACATACAAAGTCAGCTTGCGCGCAAATCATATTCTATCGATTCTTGATATGTACCTAGGGTCTTCTTTCGCAAGTTCCGAGATTTTTTTCAAGTACGGGAGTCGTGGCAGGGAAATTAAAGGATGAGGAGCCATGTTCACGGATACAAATTTCTTGTTAGTGTACTATGTATCATCATGAATTAAAGTGATTGATGAGTCTTCATTCTCTAGGCAGTCGGCCTGCTCAGCTTGAACCTTGGAATTGGAATACCCCACATTGGAACACTCACACGTGTCGTTTGTGATACCCATGAGATGAGGCTTTCGGCTCTGGACCTAATAAGTACTGTAGATGGTACTTTGTGAAATGGCAGCCCTCGATGCTAGTTTAAATCACAGTAATTGCGAAGTGAATGAAGTCATGACAGATGTGTAAATGTGGAAATCATTGATCTCAAAGATCCACCCTTCCCCCAAATTTGCGGTCATATCACCATTTTGCATGAATGGTTAGCAGGGCCTAGAGTTTTGGCCAAGGCATAGTTAAATCTGACGATCCAAAGCCACTTTGTAAGTGAAATGATCGAAGAACTCGCGAAGGATGGAATAGGATGAAGTGTCGGTTATGGATACCAGCATTTGTCCAAGTTGGGAATTTTTGTAATGAAATTGTGACACTATCAATTGCTTGTAATTGCGTTATATTGAGGGTTGGAATAGATTGTAGAGTGTGATTGCTAAATGTGATTATTGGGTTTTAGGATAGAGATACAGCTGGTTAATTCGCTACGCAGCGTCCAGCGATAAGCTAGCTGTAACTGCCATTGGTTGTATCAAAACTGATTTGGGAATGTCTGAAAATCGGCTGCAGAATATTCTCCAACGGATGATAAGAACTTCAAGGGAATGATATCCTCTAGACATAAACAAATGTTTGACTGATACAGAACATGTCCCGAAGAGATGGTAGCGAGAGTCTTAGAAGCAAGTGAGACGGGCATTCAGGGGGTTTTGGAATGAGACGATAGGATGACTTCATTCTAATGAGTCGACAAAAACACACTTGACTAGAGTGCAAAGACAAAAGGAGAAACTTATCTTCTCGATGATAAGCCTCAGATTCGAGTTGAAATAATGACCTGTCCGCACCACATCCCTTTGATGTCATTGTGAACAAGAGACTGCAGATTTCAACTACAGATCTCAACTACAAGACTTCTTCTATCAGACAAACAGACAAACAGAGAAACAGACGAAACAGCGCGAACCTCTATACAACTACGAATACAAGAACACTGGATTACCCTTCGAAGACTACGGCGAATGCGTTATCCTGATAAGCGATACCGACCTATAGATGACCTACTAGGTATATATAAAGTGTGTTGAGAGAGTGTGTTTGTGATGTGGTGGGGTGAAATGTTTTGGGTTCTAGCCCACGCGAGTAGATGTTTGATAGTCCGTGCAGCTTTGACGGGTGTGAAACATTGACTGACCCCGGTACCATTGAACCGAATGTTTTCTAGACTTACCGATACTAGGCATTGATAGACTTTCTTGTTGACAACGAATAACGATTTTATATGCACGTCAATTATTGAAAAATCTCACAGCGGAGCAAAAAGTGAATATCAAAAACCACTTGATTGATATTCTTTGAATATTGTGGCAACGAGAACATGCTATACAAATCATACGATCAATTTCTCATTACCTCACCAACTCCCTAGACTTGTTCCTTGCTGCTATCATCATTTCAGCCAGTTCAATCTATCTACTACGGTCGAGCGCATTACTCCTGACGAAAAAACACAGCATAGAGCATAGCATACGAAACCTGCGACCAAGTACAAATAAATATACGGCGAATGCGACGCGTTGAACTATCTGCAAGGCAAGATGGCGGAGGGAGACGATTACACAATGTCGAGTTTGTCAACAATGTCGGAAACTGATTCACGGCCACGAACCGCACGACAGGATTCGGAAAACGAAGCTTTCACATTTCATAATATTGGCGATTTGATGGCAGATAGAAGTGATAACGACGATTCGATATCCATAAACTCACAAGCTTTCGAGCAGAATAATCGAACGGAATCTTACGACCATAGGAATTTACCTACTCTGTCCCCTCCCACTGATAGCAGTGTACTTTATGCACATAGCGACAATGGAGATAATCGAAGTGAAGGTCTGCTGAGTGCCGTGGATGCAAAGGCAATGGAACAACACTTGGATAATGTCGAATCAAGTTTCCTCCCGAGTGTTTCACCAATTGGTAAACATGGCAAGGCTGGTGCCGATGATACATATTTATTTGATGCGGGTCGGAATGGTGAAAAGTCCCCCGCAATGGAAACGCAAACTCCCAAGAGGAAGACATTTGGATTTAATGAAAATGGGGGCCATGGTTCTCCGACACCCTCTTCACCTCCCACACCAGATGGTGCATACAAAACTCCAGGCCCTGCCCCTCGATATTCTGTGCAAGGAGAACACGATGATTCGGAGCAAATTGCAAACACGACTTCTAACCTCGAAACTCTTTCGTCCTCCCCAACAGCCGCTGCCGCTGCAAGAACCATATCTCGAGCCATGTCAATGGCAAGCATGGGAGAGAATTTCGAAACAGCAGCACAATCCACCTCTCAATCACAGCAACAATCAGATGAGGAAGAGGATATGGAAGCCACACCCACAAGATCGCGCCAAAATTTACGTGCATTTGTCCAATCGGTGAATGATAGCTCAAGCATACCCCATGACTCACCGGGTAGGAGTACCAACAAACATTTAACAGTCGACGCCGGTACGACCCCAGGGGCCGCACTTTCAACACGCAATGCAACTAGACCCAAATTTCTCACCAGTCGACATTCAAGTCAGCGATCTTCTGTGTCCTCTTTTATAACAAGTTCTGAGAATCAAGACGATCGAAGCGATGTGACAGTTGGTGCAGATTATGCTTTGCAATCCGGAGGTGCACTTCCTTCCGGGGGGTTATCTAGAAGTGGAAGTATGACTTTATCTAGGACTATTAGCCTGGGAAGTATGGCATCTGGTATTGACGAAGGTGGTGATTCATTTGGAAGAGTGGAGGGACCGTTGGCGACACTGGCTGAAGAAGATTCAACGCGTGGGAGGAGTGAAAATCAGACAAATTCTGCCCCAGAAACACCACGTGCATCTAGTCGACCCATGGACCCACCTACTGATACAATCATTGCACGCCACGTTCGCAATGTCCAAGTGCCCGAATCAATGGCTAAAGACTTTCGTACGAAGCATGGCGTACATACACCCAGCAAATCGGCAAGCTTTGCAGCATCCGCCCTGGGCCAAAGAACTGGTAAGAATCTGACTTTGAAGGAACAGAGCAGCACAATCGAAAGACTATCTAAGGAGAATTTTGACTTGAAATTGAAAGTTATGTTTCTCAGTGATCGATTAGACAAGCTTTCTGAGGAAGGTGTCAAGGAAATGATTTCCGAGAATGTTGAGCTCAAGACAGGTCTAGCCGTCATGCAAAGAGATAACAAAGCTCTTCGTAAAAAGGTAAAAGACCTTGAGAAACAACTCAAAGATGACGAAGACCGACCATCTACAGCTCGATCAGGTACATCTACGGAAGGAAGTCAGAAGTGGTATCAAGAAGGCGCTTTTGAACGGGAGGAGGAGCTTCTTTACTTACGAGAGAAGGTTGAAGAATATGTGACGGAAATTGAGAGGTTGAGGAACGAAAGTCTTGCTCGGGAAAACGAGAAGAGAAATCTTACAGATTTGGTTCGTACAATGGGTGAAAGGCGAGGTCAAGATATCGAAACACGTGAAGAAATGGATGTCTGGAAAGACCTTCTTGAGCAAGAAACTGCCCGCAGAGAGCAAAGCGATGATGAGATAAAAGCTCTTCGGGAAGAGATCTTCCGACTGAAATCAGAGACGGCCACCGGAGGACAAGGATTGGGTCATACGACCAATATTTACAACATCACAAAGAGACGTGTTGGATCACCTTCAAGATCTAATTCTAATATGTCTGATCGCATGACAGATGATAGGAATGGTACATATAGCTCAGCAAGCACGTTAGCCGAGGAGATTAAACGGGACAATGAACAACTTCGACATGAAAATGCAGAGCTAAGACGAGAAGTTGGAGCACAGACATCAATGTTGACCTCAAGAAACCGCGAGAAGGAACGCCTTTATCAAGAAATCGAGGAGTTAAAGCTTGGCCAAAGAAGAGGTGGTACATCGGTAGCCGGAGAGAGTATATTTGAACGATCAGCATCACGAGCACACGAACGATCATCATCCAGGACTAGTGCGGGTACAAGACAGACGAGTATGAACGAGGCTGAACGGGAAGATTTCGAAAATAAGCAAGCCGAACTTCGAGACCGAATTAATAGTCTTAAGATACATAATCAGGACTTACAACGTGAACTTGAATCTTGTATGGAAGATTTTGAGACTGCTGTCGAGCATAAGAAGGAAGCCGAAGGTCTAGCTCAAGAATTGCAGGAAGCTTTGGATGTTGCCGAGAATGATCTACTCACCATGCAAGCAGACCGAGATGAAGCGCTTCAAGGTCAAGAGGAAGCTGAATTGATGTTTGAATCTTTACGTAAAGAAGCTCAAGAAGAACTGGATGGTTTTGCTGCCGAGCAAGAAGAAGCTAACGCTGAGATTGAACGTCTTTCAGCTGAGGTCGCTGATGAGAAAGAGAATTTCAATGCGTTGCAGAATGAGATGAGAGAGATGAGTGATATAGTTGTTAGGCTGGAGGATGATCACGAAAGAAAATCTAAAAAGATTCAAGATCTTGAAAGAGAATTGGATGAAGCCAATAGAGAACTTGAGGAAATCGAAAAGAATTATGTCGAATCTAACGAAAAGGTCAATCGATTAAATGTGCAGCAAGAATCGAGTCAAAATGAAATTGCATTTCTTCGAGAAGAACAAGATGGAGATAAGATTAAGATTGGCGATCTTGAGGCCGCTATTCGGAACTTGGAGAATGCACTTCATGAAGAGCAACAACGTTCTACAGAGCTTGATGAACGTCTTCATGAGGAAAGACATCAAAGAGAAATTGTTGCTAGTCAGGAAAAGCAAGAAGTTCAACAATTCGTCAATGATCTTAATCGTGAAGCAACGACCGCTAAGGATGAAGCTAGAAGATTACGAAAGAATCTTACTTCAAGAGAAGTGGAAGCTGCCGAGTGGAAACAGAGGCTTATGGAACTTGAGAGTAATCTCAGGGAAGCTCTTGGTGATCTTAATGGTACCAGGTCAAGTCTATTGAATGTAAGTCTACCTCATCTCATTTTTTCTTGGCTTCTAAACTAATTTCTACAGTCTATCGCAAAACTTCAACGTGAACTCGAAAATACCATTCGAGATTTAGACTCCACCAAAGCGTCCCTCGCTGAAAAGGAACGTATGATCAAACAACGTGATGACCTCTTGGAGTCTCACGCTCTTGAATCTCGCAAACTAGCAGATATGCTAGACAAAGAACGACAAACGCATCGTCTCACCAAAAATCAATACGAAACATCTCAAAAGACATCCTCTCACACAACTCGCACTCTCTCACAACAAGAATCTCGTGTTCTAGAACTCGAAACTTCACGTCAACAAGATAGGAGAAAAATAGCACAGCTAGAAAACAATTTCAAAGAACAACTTACGGAGAGAAATAACTTGCTCCTAGGTTTATGGGGTAGACTTTCAAGTCTTTGTGGCACAGATTGGTCTCACAATAATTCACTCATTAATGGTCGTGCACTTCCATCTCTCGAGGCTGTTTCTACCATGTTTCCAGGTTTCTCAAAGAACTTGTTAGCGGCAGTCAAAACAATTGAAACATTAGTTGGTGACTTCAGAGGAAGAGTCAAGGATCTAGATAGGAGATTGTGGAAAGAATACTCGACCCTTGAAAATCGATTTGAAATGCAGACGAAGAAATTGGATAGATTGGAAACGATGGCGAGAAGTGCAGTGCCATTTAGTAGTATGGATAGTAGGGCGGAAGTGGTCAAGTTGAAGGACTTGAATAGGTCTTTGAAAACGGAAATTTCAAGTTTAAAGGCTGCCAATGAAGTTAGATCTGGCGCTTACGAAACTTCAACTTCGCCATCACCATCTATCCCCACTGGACCTCGTCGTCGCATCGATAACTCTCTATCCAGATCCTCGACCATGACACGTCATTCCTCTGCAGCTTCAAATTGTCGATCTCAATCTCAAGCAAATGGAGAGATGAACACACCGACGCGGTCAAACACATTGACGCGAGTTGAAAGCAGTACAGGTGAACCAAGAGAAGAAGAATACAAACCTGATTTGCGCTGGCAAGTTAGATTACAGGAATTGGAGTATAAGTTGAAGGCGGAAAGAGAAGCGAGGAAATTGGATCGTACAAGTGCGGCGCAGAGATTGAGGGAAAAGGATAGGGAGAATAAGGAATTGCAAGAGGAGATGGAGAGGGGGAGGGTTAGAGGAGAGAGGGGAAAGTGAAGGGGTTAAAAGGTTTGATAAATTCGAGAAAAAAACGTAGTGGGTTAGGGGAAGGGAGTTAGGTGAAGAAAGGAAGGAGTATAGGCGTAGGTGGATGGAAAAGGCGAATAGGGATAGGAATGGAAAAGGAAATATAGACTCATGAGGGATATATCAAAGAGATGGTATAAATGGGCAGGCAAGCAGACAGAAGGGCGTTTTTGGCTTTCGTGATATCTTTCTTGGGTGTACGTATGTATGCATCTTGTACGGATGTAGCACAGCAAGCACGGCGCGGCGCATGGCGTTTGGCGTTTAACGTGGATGCGGATGTGAGGGTGGGTGGATTGAGGATGCGAAAGGTAGACAGTACTCGTGCTCATGCTCGAATGAGAGGGGAGAGGAGAGAAGGAGAGAGAAAGGAATGAAATGAGATGAAATTCAATAAAATTCAATGAAATGTAGATGATTATCTATCCACCTATCCATCTATTTATGAGAACTTGGAAGTGAAACACTGCGCACTTATTGATATCATTTGAACCGAGTCGAGCAGACTAGGGTAGAGTAGGGTAGACTAGAGTAGACTTATATACTCTCATTTTGTGATAGTAATCCATTCATTCATTCATTCATTCATTCATTCATTCATTCATTCATTCATTCATTCATTCATTCATCCTCCTCATCACCTATAGTTTAAACAAAAGAAGAGCATACAAAAAGTATACTATACCTACCTAATATCATATCATATAACTACTTCAAGCACTTACTTCAAGCACCTACCTACCTACCTACCTACCTACCTACCTACCTACCTACCTATCCACCTAATATATATCATTTTCTTTTCCCCAAACCGATCAGATCGTTTATATAGAGTAGATAGTCAATTAGAACTAGAACTGGAACTGGAACTGGAGCTGGAACTGAAAGGTCCTGGGGATATTTATATATATATATATATGTATATGATTTTATTATACAAATAAAATAAGAAGATTCTTAAAAAAAAGTATATAGATAGATAGATAAATAAACGAATAATTATATCAAAAATCATTATAATTACAGATCTTAACAACTTCCCAACAAACCACCAGTGGGTGCACGGACTCACGGGACAACGTGACAGGAAAGCATAATTTCATACCAAAAAGAGTTATTTTAATAATTTAATTAAAATTCAATATATCATTGAATTCTTTTGAAATTGAGATATATAATTCTTCAAGTATTAAATAATCTTTTTTTGAAGATAATTCGAATAAGATGCGATTTGAGCTCAAAATATAAATAGTATGCTTTCCTATCAAAAATTTTGGTGAGGAATTATATATTCTATTATTAAAACTTCAATTTTGATTTTTTTGATTCAAAAATTTTTCTATATAAAATATTTATACTTGAAAACTTTTCATTGAAATTTCAAATAAATTCAGTTATAATTTTAATTTTGATTGAATTATTAAAATCGCTCTTTTTGGTGTGAAATTGTGCTTTCCCTCTTGAGTGTCCTGTGAGTCCGTGCAACCACTGGTGGCTAACTATTCATTCTCCCAATCATACAAGGCACAAGACAAGAGTTATGCGATATGAACATATTGAAATCGTTTATTCACTCATCAACTTTCCAAATCATTAAGAATTTAATCTAAATTTTCAAGCTAATCCTGTTCATTTCATCTCATCTCATCATTGAGATTCTTTCCATCTAATCTATGGGTATAATCACTGCAAGTACCGTACTCATTTCCTCCTTAATTTTCGCCTATTTTCGCTCATCACAAAAAGATAATCATCGCTCGAAAATCAGACACTCACACACCCCTTCATCTCTGTTTCGTCCCTTTTATCTTTTTCTCTATCAACCGTCTCCAGCTTTCCCGGTCTAAAAGCCCGTTCTCTTCAAGATTCCCAAAATTTTCATGCCAAAAAACGCCCCGACTCATTGTTTGAGTCATTTCCATTACACCATTCGCCACCCGCTTTGAATTCCTCAAAAACGCTATTTTACATGTCATACGCATGCAATTCCCTATGCCAGTTATTTCCCCAGCCGAAAAGAATGAAAGCCCTATTCCATAAAACGAAACGAAAATCGAAGAAACCTCCTCACTCCTCATCTCAAAAGTCCCATCACATGAGATCTTTCACAAATCCCAAATTTGCTCTATTATCATTCGAGACGCGTGCGTACTCCAACAATAACCTCAACACATAAATCTGCATATCCTCTCTTCTCAATACCTTGTTCGCCCACTCTTGCCCTGCCATCGCAATTCTCTCCGCTTCCTTATCATGTCCTTCAATTCTAAAGTTCTCTCCTTCATAACCTAAGAAATATTGCATGATACCATAGAAGTCCATGTATCGATTATCCATTGGTACAAAATGCTTCCAAGCAATCAGTCGTGAATCGTGCCACTCGCGGAAAATAGTTGCTTTGATGGGTAAACTCGAAGAAAGTAAGAAACCTCGATATCTTCCCGAGAAAGAATTGCCATCAATGTCAGGAATGTACTTATTCTTGAATTGTTCACTCATTTTTCGTCCTTCCTTGATCGAGAAATATGGATCGGTGTAAGGACATGTCCCATCTTTTCGATTTTCATTACACATCAATTCGATAAATGCTGTATCCGACCATTCATTTACCCAATCTCCCAATCGATTTTCTTGTTGTGCACCAATGTTATATATCGAAGTTGGAAGGGCGAAATTTGGAGGAATAGTTTCCCACGATTCGGCTCGAGATACCGATGTATGATTCGTCATGGAGACGAAGCGATGTCGTTGAAATCCTTTCCAATTATCTTCTTTGTTTCGTCCTCCGGTAGCGACACCTCTCCAAATGGCCTTGTTTAATTTTTGATGCCAAGGCACTCCATGATCATCACCACCTGTGAATCTTTCCTCTTTCACCCAATACATTGGTGCTGGTAATAAAATTTCGTTATTTGTGGGAAGTTTGGAACCACCGAAAAGAGGGTATAATTCTTGAGTTGAAGAAATGGAGAGAGGGTTAATCATCATTCCATGAAGAGATTGTAAATCTGGTTGATGACAAAAATCGGCCGAGAGACTATAATTCGACACATAACCTTTATAAGTATGTAAAGAAGAATGGCTCATAGAAATAGCAGGTGTTTTTGAAAAGTCGGTCATGACTTCAGCTCGACGTGCAAGACTATCTGGATGACAACCTCTGGCAGCAGTTTTCCAATATGGACCTAATAAAGTCAATTAACCAAACACCAAATCTGTCATCTTCTCAACATACCTGAAGTTTCCCATTCTCTTACCGGTGCGTCTGGTTCCCCACTTCCAGCACGTCTTGGAGCAGGCAAACTTCCATACTCCTGAGATACTACATTGATATCTGCAAGTTGCCTTGTAGCTCTCTCCACTTCCATATTCTCATTAATCAATTCCCATTGAGCGACCATTCTTGGTTCATCCATCGCATTGAGTGGGATATCCATATCTGGTAAATCTTTCTGTATGGTGCCAATCAATTGCAACCAAATTTGTGTCCAGAACCAATCACTATCTGCCGTTGCATTACCATTTCGAATACTTATCACCATGCCAGCATCTCTCGCTTGCGTTCTCATTCTTGCTGGAGTGACTCCCCAATATGGACCTAAATCATGGTAGATTTGATCAAAGAAATCCTCGACCATGATGGCATCATGGTCTTGGGCAAATTTAAACCATGCATCGAATCCTGGGGGTGGATGTCTTCCTCTTCGTTTGCGATATTCTGCAGCGGCGGCATTAAGATCATGACTTTCTTTTTGCAATAACTCATCAAAAGTCTTTTCTGCATTGGCGATTAAAGTATCGATAGGATGTTCTTGCTTCGGTTTGGCAATGGGTAATTCGTTATTGGAAAGTGATTCTGGGTGTGGTGTGGAAGATACTTTTGATGTTGGCGTATCAGGTACTGTGGGGGTTACATATGTGAAAGATGACGATTCTGATGAACTTTTAAAGTAAAAGACCAGTAGAAGGATGCCTATTGCGCCAATGATATATCGTAGGAAACCTCCAGCTCTTCTAGGAGGGCCAGGGTACGTCATTAGAATGGGTGACGATGGCATTCTTCAATGAAGATGTATGATTGCGAGAGAATTGGTTGGGAGAAGGGAAGGGAAAAGAAAAGAAAAGAAAAAGGATAGAAAAAGGATAGAAATTCGATAATTGTCGACCAGTTGTGGAAATTGAAAGCGAAACGGCAATGGCAATGGCAATAGCAATGACAATGTCAATGACAATGACACTGGCAATCGTAATCGTAATTGAAATGTTCGATATTGAATCTGGACCCTGAATGTGATCCACTGGCGATGAGCCGAAGCTATAAGATGGCGTTTGCGGGAGGATCGGGTAGACGAGATTTTGGATGAAAATCTAACTCGAGTCGGAAAGGATGGCGTGAAAAATAGAGACGTTTGAGAAAGGGTTGAAGGTTACACGATGGGAAAAAAAGAAAAGAATGTGTGGGATAATAATATCCCGTGTAGTGTGAGGGAGGAGTTGAAGTGTGAGGTGATTGATTGAGTGAAGAGTGAAGAGTGATAATCTTGAATTGGTGGATATTCGTTCGTTCGTTCGTTCGTTCGTTCTTTCTTTCTTTCTTTCCTGGGACTTTCTAGTGTGAAAGGTGCCGCGTTGACAGCTGCAATTAAGTGGAGATGGGATGGATAGAGAGGAGAAGAGTGAGAGAATGAGAGAGATATGATGATACACCAAGAATGAATGAATGAAGAATGAAGAATGCTGAATAAATGAGTGAATGAGTGATGAATAAATGAGTGATGAATAAATGAATGAATCGAGTATAATCTCTTGAAAGGTTTAGATGATAATCATTTGGTGATCTTGAATCAATGTAGAATTTGATATGGTAAAGGGTTACAAGACGTAAGTTGTCAAAGCACGGGCGATGTGACGACTATCAATTCATTTGAGGATGAGTAACCTTATAATTGACAAAGATTAAAGTTGGAGAAGGATAATGTTTCTTCTCCACCAAGAAATTGATCCAGTTTTCAATCATGTAGGGAATGGAAGGGGGAGTGGAAGGGGGAGTGGAAGGGGGAGTGGAAGAGAGGAGACGAGAAGAGGGACGAGAAGAGAGAAGAGAGAAGAGAGAAGAGAGAAGAGAGAAGAGAGAAGAGAGAAGAGAGAAGAGAGAAGAGAGA
>PQXL01000057.1:0-119946 GCA_004916875.1 Botrytis galanthina
CCCCCCCCCAAAAAAATAATAACAATAAACCTACCGACCAAACTTAATAGGAGAAACCCCACGCGCACGATCAACACCCGGTATTCCAGCGACGTTCTCAGGTACAGCATTACTGCTACTGCTACTATTAGAACTCTTCACCTCCTTCACCTCCTTCACCCCACCAGAAATCCCCTTCGCCTCGACAATTTCACTCCCCTGTTCCCGTTCTCGTTCTCGTTGCTGTTCCTGTTCTTTCCCCTTTCCCTTTCCCTTTCCATCCCCCTTCTTCTCAGACGCCAAGTAATCTATTAGTTCCCCCCAACTATTAAATTTCGCCCCTTCGATCCCGCGGGGTTTCGTCTCTTTCCCATCCACCACCGTCTCTTTTGCCTCCACCACCTTAACATTTTGCACCTCCTCATCCCTCGCCACCTCCACCCCATCAAAAACCAAATAATCCCACAACTCATTACTAAATCTCCCTTTCAAATCCCCCAATCCCCACCCCTGCTCCTGACCAATCTCCCCTAGTACACTCCTAAACTCTTTTACTTCCTCTTTATACCCCACCTCCCTCAAATATTCCCTCGCGCCCCTCCCCCTAATGCTCACCCCCTCCCACTCCTTCGCCCAATGAGGCCTCACATTCAAATCCTCCTCCTCCCCGCCAACCCTCATCCTGCCCTTATACCCCGCCCACAAATCCACCACCTCCTGACAAAACGGCAACCACTCCTCATCGCGCACCGCATCCGGCACGCTCAAAATCTCAATACTCGCCGTCCCCCAGCGATTTCCCCTTTGTGGCGCCATAATCAGATTCGAATCTCCCATGATCCTCAACTCGAGCGTAAGCCGCATCGGCGTTTCCGAATCGCGATAGCAGAGATTGATGATGTCCCACCAGGCGCGGCGAACGATGGTGTAATCGGGAGTGGCGTCGGGGAGACAGGGGATGGGGATTTGGAATTCGAGGTCGCGGACGCGCATGTTTTGGATCTGAGAGGGGGGCATGGATGTTAGTTTTGAGTTTGGGATGGAGAACAAAGGAGAGAGAAGAAGGGAGAGAACTTACGCCGCGACGGAAATGGAGACCGTTAGGAAGTGTGGTTTTGTATTCGACTGTTTTCTTTTGTTCGAATTCGTTGAATTCGAAGGGGGGGAGTGCGACCACTATTCTTGCGTGTTAGAAATATGTTTTCTTTTTTCTTCTTTTATTTTTCCTCAAGACATTCAACTGCCTTCTCTCCTTTCTTTCCTAACTCTCAACTCCTCTTTTCTCACCAACCTCTAAAGATCAACCCCCCAAAGAAGAAAGTAAAAAAGGTAAAAACTCACTCCCAAAAGTACTCAAGATACAAGCCTGCCACCTCCCAGGCAACAAACCAAAAACCTCACTCCGCGTCAACACACTACCCACCCACCCCTGAACCCACTGCACAAAAGTATCAAACGGGCTCGGATACTCCACGGCGCCCGCGGCATCCACCGTCTCATTCCACGTATTGACCCACGCCTGCTGACTGCGCGTAAACCAAAACCATTCGCTGTAATAGTCGTTATTGGCTTTATCTTCAAATTCCCGCAGCGCGTCGGCGTATTGGGCGGGGGTCCAGGATTTGCGCAGCGCGATGGGGATATCGGAAGGGGAGAGAGGGGGGATGGCAAGTGCAATGTCGGGTTTGGTGGGACGCAGAACGGCGTAGGTCATAGGGGAGAGGAGGAGTGTGATGTGGGTGACGATGCCGAGGAGTCCGAAACAACCGGCTGCGGCGCGGAGGTGAGCGGGCTTTGTGATGGTGCGGTGGATACCATTTGCGTCGATGTATTCGATGGCCCGAACATGGTCGGATACGGTTTGATGACGACGACCCGCGCCGTGACAAATGGGACCGTTGACGCCACCTGCTGTGACTCTGTTTGTGTTAGTATATATCAACTTTCGCAAGTACAGCTGCAAGCAAGAATTTGCATAGAGATGAAAAAAAAGGCACTCAAACATACTCAACAAGAATCACATCCACCGGCAACGCCCATTTTCCATGACCCACCGCCCACCTCCTAAACTGTTCATTCGTCACCGCCGCTCCAACTCTACAAAGCATTTTCCCCTCTTCGTCCCGCGTCAAACTCAATCCCTCAATTTTCGGCGCCAACTCAATCGTCTTCAATTCATTGACATCTACCACACCATCTCCATTCAAATCCACATCTCCTTTCTCCTCCGTAATACTCATGACATCTGGAATTTTCTCCACACTCTCCAAATTCAACATACTGACCAGAATCTGTTTATCCTGCGAGAAAGTATTACTCCACGAATGTCTGTACCCACTACATCTAACTCTATAGCCTCCAACCTTCGCCCACTTGACCAGATTCGACAGACCCAGAACCGTCGTAGGAACAAAAGTATAAAGCGGAGTATTCTTCACGCTATTGCCCCAATTATGAAACGGAGCATTTTTATGGACCTCCATAATCCGCGCTCCTCTCTCATCTTCCCAGATCCTTGGCGATTGTCCACTCCCCAGCATCGAAGCATCCAACTTCGACGTCAAAGAAGCCACATCACTACTCTTGAGCAACGCACCCAAATGACCATGCTTCCCCCAAAACTCTCCCACGTGATCCTCGACCTTCTGAATCATCTCGATATGTCCCCCCACCTCCTCCACAATCTCCCTCTCAATCTCCTCCTTCGCTTCCTGAATCTTCTTCATCACTTTACTCTGCACCAATCTCATCTTCTTCTCGTGCGCCTTCTCCCTCACCGTCTCCTTAACCATCTCCTTAAAATGATGTTTCACCGCCGGAGACGGCGGAATATAAAACTCTCCTTTGACTTTCCCCATCCCCATGATTTCCTCCTCCATCACATCCTTTTCATCATCCATAAACGCTCGAATCTGCGCTTGCAAACCCGGTTCTAGTTCCTCAAACGCATGTTTAAATGTATGCGTATCCTCCAACACTCTCAGTAAACCTCGCAAATGTGTTTTAGGTTCCACATTCCGATTTCTAATATCCCAGAGTTGTTTTCGAAATAAGTTGAGTTTGGTGTGTGGGAAATCATCAGCGAGTTTTCCAATGTGGTCGATAATTTCTTGGAGTATATATTCTGTGCTGAGATTCTCTAGAGGAGGGACGGGGAGACTTTCAAAATAATGAGAGACCATTGTAACTCGTTGTAGTGAGAGTGAGTGTGACCTCGATCTTCTATATACTATATATTTAGTATGGTATGCAGGGGGCAGATGCGAGATATGCGAGATGGGCAATTGTGAATAGCCGGTGGGGTAGTTGTTGGATTGCAGATTTAAGCGCCAACTATATATGAAGAAAGTTTCTCAATGTAGAACAAGAAAAAGTTTGGTTCTACAAGAATGAAGAGAGCAATGAAGGAAAACAATCTCGGAAACAAAACATAGGGAAAATCAATTCGTATAAATAATGTTCAAGTAATCCCTCCCTCGTCTGCCAAAAGTTTTGCGCTGTTATTGAGAATGGCCCTACTAAACCCCCCCAAAAACTCACATCAGATCAGGTCAGAACCGAGCAAATAGGTCAGCTATCTTCGGACCTTATTCACCTCCCCTACATAGACGCGGGAATGCCTCACGTCAGCTACCAATCACGATCCCTATCACCATCTCAGATAATTGTCCCGTGCATCATCGTCGTACAGCTTTTCCGATTTTGTCAACTTCAATTGGTCAATCATCCAGTTCAGCTGTTTGTCTTGAACAGCCTTGTCGGAGACCATCACCAAATGTAGACACTATTTCTACACCATTTCTTCAACAATACCGCTGAGCCTCAGCTCATGCTCGGGTTTCAATATTTGGGGTCCTAATCGGGCTTTTCAGGGCTTGTAGTTATAATCGTAAAGTAACCCCCAATGTCAATCTTTACGTGTTTTGCGCTGAACGACTGATTATTTCACCCGTAACAATAAATTGCTAGTCTCATCAAAAGATTCCGAAACTTGCTGAGAAGACAGCAGCTGACATGAGCCACCACTATCGTACAAAACTTACCAATTGTGTGAATAGCCAACGGCGATTGAAACTTTCCCATAAGCTTCCAGTTCGAGTTCATGGAGAAAAAAGACTGTTGATAGAAATCATCCAGTAGCTCGATCAAGACTCACCAATTATGTGAATGGTCGAAGTGATGGGTGCCAAATTCGCAGTAGCTTTCCAAGATATTGAATGAGAAAATCTTTCTTTGGATACGACTATAAACATCAGCCCAACAAATGCATGCCTCAAAATTAAACACGTTTGTACGAAATGCCAAAAGACAACTTCGTAATGCGACCTATACCCAAAATCATAATAAGAGTGGTCTTGTAACCCTCGATACCCTGGGAATAATCAAAACGCCTATACCCTCTTCCAAAAATTCCAATCCAGTCTATGATGACCCGTAATGACCAACTCCTTTCTTACCAATTTGTTTAGACCCAATGTTTCCATCAAACGATTTAACGAATATCCAATTGAAAAGGTTTAAATCGTCCTCCGATGGTGGCGCATCTTGGACATTTCCTACGTGCTCCCTGCTCCGCCATGAGAACCTCGACACACGGCTGACATATACCGCATATGCATTCAGTACACGCGTAAGATTCTTTCAGGAAAGAAACGTTCTGACAAGCAGCACAGTAAATTTGTATATTTATTGCAGAGAAGCTTGGCGATGAATCCGAGAGCCCCTGTGATCCAATATTGAAATGATCACCACTTCCACCACTTTCAACTGACGGAAAAGGTTCCGGAGCTTCAGCATGATAAGATGGTGGAGTGAGTGCTTGTTGCAGTGGCGAAGCCTGATACCCTTGAAATTGTGATGCGGAAAATGGAGGCATTGAAGCACGATTCACTGAAACCGGGGATGGAGGAATCTGCATTTCCATTAGTATGCAAGTAAGACCTGTGTATTTGCACATGGGACAAACCGGTGTTCTATCATCATCTACATCTTCTGTAGCTGATGTTGCAGCATCAATCAAATCTTCCCATCGCTTGCCATAAAAGGCACTTGAAGGTTCGGCAGATTGAGCTTTACGATCATGACTTATGCGTCGCAGATGCGTATGTTCCCCACGAGATTTTTGCCTCCTATGCTGTGGCTCTCGAGCACGCTTTGACACTGATTGTTTTCGAGGACGACCTGTACTTGTATTTCTTTGAAGTGGAGGAAGAGTGGACGATCGTCCTGGGGGCGATAGGATAGAAGGAAGAAGATCTCTGCGACGATGAACATTGTAATGTGAAAATGGATCACTAGTTGGTTCGCGATTGTTGGAATGAATTGGAGGAAGCTCTATAGAAGCTCGCATTGCTTGTTTGTGAGCTTCGTGATCTGACATCCAATCCTATATGAACCCAATTAATATTTTGCATCCTTTGTATTTGGAGAGTCAAGCTAGAAAATGAACCTACCACTTCGGATTCCCATTCATGATCCAATTTATGATTGTGTAGCTGTGCTAGAGTTGCTGCAGCGCTAGCGGCTGGAAGCATTGAACTATCGTCCACGATTCTGGGAGTATTGGGGGTACTCGAATGATTCGAATGGTCGCCATAATAATTCGGTCTTTCGTGTGTGAAACCTGTATACAGCATATCAGTCAAGATGCAACCAATGATTGACAATCAAATTTCTACAGACTGTTTGGAGTTGGAGCCGAGTTGGCCGTTGTTGTTGGTGGTTGTGGTTGCGGTTGCGGTTGTGGTCGCTCAGAGGGCGGGGTATTGATCATGAGTTGGAAGCTTTCTTCGGTCGCAGGAAGCTTTGAGATGTAATGTTCTGGATGAGCTCTTCTAATGTGCTCTTGCATGGATCGATATCGTTTTTCCTGTCCATCTCACTCGCTTGTTACCACGGATTGAACCGTACAAAAGGAAAATAAGTTCCAAAGGGGTACAGCAGATACAGCAGAGTAGAGGCACTCACGCCGAGGCAACGTTTGCGACAACTGGAGCCATCTTGATTTCTCAATGGACAAACAACTTCATTATTCGCATCTGAAACGGAAAAGGACGATGTCAACGAAGAACGAGGAGGCATCGTCAATGTAGACTCGATCATTACCAGATCAAAATCGATAATGGGTGGTAATGGTTAATGGGTAGGTAGGAAGATAGGTAGGTAGATAAGATAGATAGGTACAGTATCGTCGCACTGTTGTTTCGTATCTGGAGGGGAGGGGGAAAGCGGGAATCTCTAAAAAGGTATAATCTTGATAGCAAAATTTTGCATAATTATTTAATAACAATAAAATGGGAGGTTTAATTTCTTTTTTGCTTGTGGTTCTGGTGCTGTCTCTTAATGTGATTCTTTCAATGGGAACAAAGATACAAGAAAGATAGAAGCTCAAAGCTATGTTTTTTGCAAATGATTTTCTTACAATTGATGTTTGAGAAAGAACGAGTGAGTGAGTGAGTGCGAGAGTAAGTGTGAGTAGTATGTAGGTAGTATGTAGGTAGTATGTAAGTAGTGGTAATAGTAGTAATAGTGTGAGTGTGGCACTGAAGGAATCTTTTGACTGAGGGGTCTTTTTTTCCTTGGGTGGATTCAAAGGAAGGAAGGGCAGCAGTTGGAACTCAAAACTTGAACCACCAGGTGAACTCAAGACTTAGAAGGAAGCTCTCTGCTCTCTGCTCTCAACTCCTTGCTCTCTACTCCTTGCTCTCTACTCTTTGCTCTTTTTTACTAGTGGGGGTAAGAGTCAAGAAAAGAGCTTCGGATAAGAGCTTTTTTCCTCTTTTTTTTTCTTTCCCTCTTTTCTATCCATGCTTGTACATACTGGGTATCTTTCAAAGTTTAGATGTCTTTACTAGATCCTCCAGAGCCAATGAAAAGGCTTCTATCTGGAGCTTTGGTGCAGCATCAGTGGAGAGCTTCTACGCTCGAACATGGAGAGATATACTCGGACGAGATAGGTAATACCAGGTAGGGAGGAGGGACCTTCTGATTGCTATGAGCCGAGCTTACCTTGCTTGTCTCCTTGTCTCTAGTATCCATTCCCTTTGAAGCAAATCCTTTAGTGTTCGATCCCGTTTGAGTACTGCGCTACTTGCTATTGCTGCTACTGCTACTGCTACTGCTACTATTGCTATTGCTATAGCTATACATACATCCATACCTTGACCCCTTGATTGAAAGAGCCAGAGACATCAGTAAATATGGCAGACAAACCATGCAAGCAAGCTCCTCTCTCATTCATCAATCTCACCAAACCACGTTAATTTAGTCATGGTCGGTCTCACAGTGAAATATCTCATGCCACCCACTTGAGCCACTCCACTACTCTCTGCATGCACCAGTATCTCAGCGGCGGCAAAAGCAGGCAAATGGCCCAATATCGGACCTTGAAAAGCTACCCTTTCCAGAGCTAGTCAGTCAGGTCACATACCTAATCCATACGCAGGTGCCTCGTTGGGCACGATATTCATGTGACCAATGCCATCCATTGAATCATAACAATTTTACCATCGGTGGAGAGGAGCCTTCCAAAACAAGTACCGCATCTCGCCTTCCTCCAATCAGACTCCCGTGGCATACTCGTGGATGGAGCCTTTGTTGTCTCTCCAAACCAATCCCGAGGAAGCAATTGACAAGTAAGAAGTCGAGGATCCCGAGTGACAAAGTTACTTGATCTGCTGATCTGCCGAAAAAAAGATTTTGTTGGATTAGTCCTTCCGAATGGAGAGCTGGGAAGGGCAAGCCATACAGGATGAGGATGATTATGCTACGAGTACTTCTATGGCATCACGAATCACGATAATGGAATCCACCTGGGAAAAATTCGATAAGAGCTCTATTCTTTGCATTTTCTCCTATCTTTTATCTTTTATCTCTTATCAACTGACATTGTTGCATTGTCCTATACCCTTTTGGAAGCTATCAAAGCAACACTCGGAAACTGGAGAACCCTGAGTACAGGACATAGCATAGCATAGCATAGCATAGCATAGCATACTTAGCATACTTAGCATACCTCCCTACCTAATAAGCTTACCACATCTTGACTCGAATGTGCATTGAGCATGCGAGTACAACCCTAACAAGCTTAATCTGCTTTGCAAGCTCCTTTCTAGAAAGACAATTCGCCAAAGGTCACACCAAAGGAACTGAGATTGATGCATTGATGAATCTTTCACATGTGAAGAAATTGGAGCTGCTTGCATATCTTTGCAACAAAGTATTTGTATTTGTAGTGTTATTGCAGTTGCAGTTGCAGTCTTATTGTATTGATTGGTCGCCGCTTGCTTTGAAGGGATTATTAAGTTAAAGGCCTAATAATAAGACTTGGTGCAAAGGAGATTTCTGCCAATACTTTTCAAACATGAACCAACTCCCTTTTGATTAATCAGGAGGAGATTCATGAGTCAATTGTGAATCTATGTAAAGCTATGTGAAGCTATATGCCATATGAAGCTAGGTCTTAACAACTCGAGGATAATAAAAGCTCTCCAAGGTCCTTGCGATCAGTGCAGTGAGTGGAAGGAGATTGGAATGTATAAAAACTAAAAAACTCTTGTGTACTAGGTAGCTCAATACCATACTCGAGTATGTATCTAGGTAGTTCGATTCAAGCGTTCACTTGCAGATTGGATGCATGAATCGTCGAAACCGTTGCATTGATTTTTCATCCTGCTAGTAAAGTTGGGGTAAAGTTCGAGAAGGTCTATTCGAAGCTTTCTTAACGGCCAGTCCGAGACGAGACGGTCTGTTCGAGATTTCGAGTTGGATTGTTAATGAACGGTAATTTGTGAATTGGTGATCCGAGATGAATGATCATTGGGATATCCTTGATGATTTCTCTGCGTCGTGTTGTAGTGAGTCGCATGTTGTAATCTTACTTAAAGCATATTCAAGCAGAACACAATACTCTGTACCTCTTCTGAATATCTACCATTCAACTTCTTGATATGATAACAGTACAGAGTATATTGTAGTAAATGACGCTCCGCTGGCCCCCTGGGAGCCACTGCCGTGGAGGCCGAATAGACTTTTATTGAATGGAAAAGTTGTTATATAATATATAAATCTTCGAGCGCAGCGAGCTATGGGGGTTTGGGGGCTTGCCCCCATAATGAATCATGAAGGCTATCGAATCTATAAATACCTACCTACCTATCTATCATGAAGAGAAATAGCACAAACACCAAAACACTCACTCGCGTTGATGATTTTCTTAATTATCCATAATCCTGTCGACCATCTAAGCGAGGCTTGCAGTGTTTCTTTGCTGAGGCTATGACTTTCTAACCTGTCAAGACTTGGATCTTCATAATGATAATGTCAGGTAGGTATGGTATGTAATGATAGCAGCTCGAAAGTCTGGATTGATATCGAAAGTTTATACATACATACATATGCTAGTCTCCAAATATGCGTATACGTATTCACGCAAACATTCCAACTTCATACTCGCGTATCGTTCCTTCAATCGATCTTTCATCTCTTTCCCCACCAATCAAATCCACTACACGACAATCCAATTATTGAAACAAGGAAAGAGGAACCACTTTTACCACTTTGCACCACAACAGCTGAAAGCTTCTTCGTCAAATCCTGCTGGAAAAATGATCGACGTCCCCGAAGCAGGTTTATCATTAACCCTTTAGAGACATGAGGGTGCTTATATTTCAAATGGGTTAATTATAACCGTACGGTACTTCCGTAGAATGATCCACTTTCGAGATATTGATTGATATCGCAGCTCGACAAAATGGCAAAGAGGTATCAAGTGTGAGCTTTTATTGAACATCTACACGGACAATGATATATCATCTACACAGTATGTTCTCGCGACGAGCAACTCAATTGTAATCACCCATTCAGGAAACTCTCTTCTCCAAAATAAGGGTATTGTTCGGTCAAAATGATAGGCGTTCAATAGATCCAAGGACAATGATTTCTCTATCGGGTAACCTTTCCATTTTCCATCGAACAAACGGGGTTTTTGAGGAGTTGCTAGGCAGTGTGCCGCTTGGAATCTTTGCTTCTATAAACAACTTTCACATCATCATCCCGCATTGGATCTTCCTCTATACCCTTTTAAATATGTCATCCAGTGCCCGTCTTCCGACGAGTATGTGGAATCACTCATCAAATTTAACTTGATTCATTGATTCATTGATTCACCACTTTGCTTCCATGTCAGAAAAATCTTTACTACCCATCTACTCCTACAATCCGAGTCAATCCATCTCTCCTTGCCGTCCTCCTTTCTCCTTTTGGCCTCACCCTCACTTTTACTTTTTGGATACTATGAGTTTTACAGATTTCCTCGATCTTCTCATATCTCGATTTGAAGATGTCCTTGACAGTTAAGCATCTCAACAATGATGCATCATTCCTCCTAACCTTCTCGCCCATCTCCCCCTTTCCTCCATCTCCAGGCGGACCTGGACGACATGAAAGCTCCTTTACTATCCTCCTCGATCCATGGATATCCGGTCCTTCTAAGATCTTCCACCATAAATTCTCAATCTCTCATCTCAATTCACCCTCATGCATATCTTCTCTCACCGAACTCCCAGAACCAGATCTGGTAATAATCAGTCAAGATAAAACCGACCATTGCCACGAAGAAACTCTCAAACAACTCTCTCCAGATGGAAGCAAGACATTAATCCTTGCAGAACCCGGAGCCGCAAAGACGATCAAGCGGTGGAAATATTTCTCTCCCTCGAAAGTCGTCCCTCTTAAACGCTGGGAAGATGCTCGTCAGCGTCGCCCTGACAGTATCCTTCGATTTCCCGTACCTCCCCAATCTCACAATGGGGTCGCAAGCGAAGTGACTATTGCTTTTCTCCCTCAAAAGAACGATCTCACAGGGCTACATAATGCAATTGGGATAACATATCGACCGCCCACCCTCCCAAAATCCTTCTCCCATCCAGATGAAAACGTATACGCTACTCCACCCTCCTCACCCAACTCCATCGCCTCTACCCTCTCTAGCCCTACCGAGCGCGCTCTTTCTGTCATCTTCTCTCCGCACGGCTGTACATACAACACCCTCGCTCCCTACGCATCCTCGCATCTCGTCTCGGAAGCGGCTCTCCCTCTCACTTCTCTCCTCCACCCCTTCGATCGTATCTCAAACCCTTGGTACCTGGGTGGAAACATCATATCCGGTTTCCCCGGCGGCGTATCAATTGCGCAAAATCTCTGCGCCAAGACGTGGATTTCCGCTCACGATGGCGATAAGACGAGCACTGGCATGGCAACGTGGAGTCTGAGGAGTGAGAAGTGGGAGAAGGAAGATGTGGAGAGTGTGGTGTCGCCACGGAGTGAGAAGTTTAGCGAGAAGAAGGGAATGGGCACAGAGGTTCTGGTGTTGGGAAGTGGAGAGGCTGCGAGGTTGGTCCATGGAGGTGATGTTTTTGGGATGGGAGTGAGGATTGAGAGGTTGCATGGGGAAGCTACTAATAATGGTAACTGTGATGAGAGGATAGAGGAAATCAGAGCGAAAGATATTGAAGAAGTGTGTTGATTTGGGTTGCGATTTATCACGCCGAGATGGATATACTAATGAATCTCTCGGCTAAGGAAATGTGCACGGAATAGGTACTTGGTTATGGAATTACAACCGGCGAATGAATATATGCACGATGGGGTTATGGACAGTTGACTCCCATAGCTATGCTATCGCTATGAGGCTTAGGATCCACGGCGTTGCATCTCCTGACGTATACATTTTTGTATTTAATCATCGTTTCTTTTATACCATTGTTTGAGTTGGATTGATTTGGTTTGGTTGGTCGATATGGTATATCTAAGTAGGTAGCTGGTTGGTATGGTATATAGGCTTATAGGTTTAAATACTAAGGAATAAATAAATGAGTATTATATACTCATTATATCTCATTATATCTCAGTTGTCGAGTGGGAAATAGTTGTGTAGGAAGAAATGATGTAAGATAAGTTGAGAAGTATAAATACTAATTATCTAGATAGGTAGATAGGTAGATATGGTATTTAGGAATAAATGGATGAATAGATGAATGAATTTTGAATGTATATCTTGAAGCACGATTATTTTGTAAAAGTAGATTGATGTTGCTGATATGATGGGTTATGGGTTATAGTTTATAGGTTATAAATCGAGTTAGAGCTAGAGTCTGTTCATAAATGTAGTTTTCAGAGTTTAGAGGCTGTCTGTGAATCAGTAGGTTAGTAGATAGGTAGATAGGTATGAGGTATGAGGTATGAGGTATAAAATATAACATTATATAGTATTTAGAGAGAAGAGGAGAGGCGAGGAATTGAATGGTTGAGAGATTGAGAGATTGAGCGATGGAGTAATAATGTGATAGTTGTGTATATCTGCTATATACTATTTGCTATATACCATTTGCTATACACTACCTCCCATATATACCCATCTCACTGCACACTCGGGATATCTTATATATATCTATATATCTACATACATACAGGGCTAATTTCACAACATCAATTTCCATCCCGTAGGTTTGAACTTTGAAAGGAGGGTTTGTTTATATATTTATTTGTTTGTATATTTGTATATTAGTATATTAGTATCGACTACAAACTAACTCTCGATATCTACCTACCTAGAGTGGAGAAATGTCTACCTATCTGGGCAGTATATTGATGTATGTATGTATGTGTGTATCTCTACCCCCTCCCTCCTTTCCCACCCCTGAAATACGCGATGGGATGCGATGCAATTGTGGTTGAATTATCTGGGTAGATTGACTGTCCACTTATAAACTACCTACCTACCTACCTACCTACCTAGCCATACTTAAAGACCCAGAAGAAGGGATGAAAAATAGCGTAAGGAAAAACTTAATTGAGTATAAGGGTATGATGGTTGACTGTGTAGGAGATACATATATATCAATTATCAATCTACATATCGCGAGGGTTTTTCTTTGGTCTGACAGATTAGAAAGACCCTCGATCTTTGAGATTGCATCTGTATGATTCTTCAAGAATGGAAAGGTGATGAATATAATTATTCTTCGTACTCATAAATTCAGGCGACTGGAGAGTGTAATTTTACAAACAGAGATAGGATACCAAACAACCTAATCAGAAAGATGGATGCACTTGCAAATTCGTGACCTTTACGAGAATGTATACCAAATTATTCTCCCCTTCTAGTTTTCTTTTCGCACCCCGCGAAATCATGACTGTAACCCACTAATAAGCTCTTCCCATCAATTCCTAAGTCGATATATTCCCTCATCTATCACTACCTCTTTACAGCCTTCCCTTTCAACATCGATTCCCTCATTGCAGCTCTAGCACTTCTACTTCCACCTAACTTCGGTCCTTTCATATACAATTCCTCCTCCGTCTTATCCTGAGCCCCTTTCTTCTTATCCTTTGCCGCTTTTTCAGACATCTGTTGTTGTCTCTGCAAAGATGCATGAGAACTAGCTTCTTCCCAATCCTTGCGAAATGATTCTGCGACCATTTCATCATTGGCCAATCCTGCCGTGTGATTCATTTCCTTACTCGAGGGCGCGGGCTCGTAGATCTCGAGACGATTCTCATGAAGAATAGCATCTACGAGGGCATCGCGTTGAATATCATCGCTTCCTCTTCTTTTACGGCCACGCCAGGGTTTACCATCGCGACCAAGACGGGGCTTTGGGAGAGGCTGTGTAGATTCTTCTAATTCGATGACCTCACCTGCTGCTTTTCTGCGAGCTATTTCTGTTCGATATGCATTTCTCGCTCTTGATTCTTCTCCTAGATCAATTTCGAGAATTTGACCCATTGTAGTAGGTGCTCTTTGAGATTCTTTAGATTGAGTTGTAGAAGTCTCATTCTTTGAAATTCCTGCTTGAGGGTTTGTGAATGGAGAATCAACGGATTGAGATGTATGTCCGAGTTTCGATTCTATATATGCCATCCTATACTATTAGTCACCGCACTTACACCCAAGCAGTTCTCTCTCGGGAAGAATACGAAATGTACTTACATATGTTTATCAACACCACTCCCCACTACTCCCATCTGCGGCGCAAATCGTCGCATTGAAAGTCCACCTTCAGGTTGTGTTTCCTCTGCATCCTTATCTTCATATTTTACCAGCGCATCTCCATCTCCTTCATCGTCATTCCCATCTCGAATCTTAGATTCGGCTTTGAACTCCACCCCTCCAATTTTCTTTCGTTGTTTTCGCAGACGTAAGATTTCTGATATATTTAGGGGCGTTTCTTCTATCCCACCTTCTTCGTCTCCCTCCTCTTTTTTGATAGGAATGGAATTCGAAGCAATGAGTTCATCTAAACTTTGTTCTGTGGGTATAGCTGCTGCCGTTGGCGCGGGCGCGTTTGTGGAGATTTCGGGTTTTATCTCATCGTTATCATCCTGATTTCGTTGTCTATAGATCTTGCGCTTTTTAGAAGGCCGAAATAAGGGTATTGGGTCTGGGTTTGGAATTGGACTTGTCATGATTGGTGTCTGGAGGGTTGATAAGCTCAGCGATTTGGTGTATTGTATTTGTCGTTGAGCAATTTGTACGTGAAGGAAGATGAAGCTTGGATTGAGATGAATAAGATATTGATTGTGTTAGCGTCTACTGATAGGCTTTAGCTCCATACATGGTAAGGGTCCCTGTGCATTGGCAGATCACATCCGAGCCTCAGCTGGATGATATAACTTTACTGCCTCTACGAGTAATCTTCAATGAAATAAGATTAAAACTTTACTTGTCTCGGTTATTTCAAAATACTTCATCTCTTGGTATTATATCTTTTAAAGGTAAACAAATAAAAGAGCGAATATATATATATACCGTACAGTACCTAAGCTAGGTATGTATAATCTATACTGCATTTCTGTAAATGGCCAGGTGAGCAAGGCTAGTAAGTGGTATATTGTGGGGTAAGCTCCCGAAGCGCAACATCAATTGAAGTTCCATCAGCCCTCCAAAGTCTTTGGGATTTTGAAGCTCGTCAACTTATTTCAACTTTCAATTGATCGATATACTTCGAAGTAGCAATGTCGCGAAACGCAGCAGCTTCTGTCCTCCGAAGGGCTCTCCTCTATGGTATGCTATCCATCTGAACACCATATATGGAAGCTCCCTCGTGGGAAGCTAACCTACGAACAAGTGCCTTCATCTTCGCCCAAATTTTTAGAGAAATCCCGAGGGCTCAAGGTTGATACTGTTGCATATGATCTGGAGGATTCGGTGACATTGGAGAATAAGGAGATGGCAAGGAGAAACATTGTGGATTTTCTAAAGGGTGAAAGACCGAAAGATGTAGGAGAGTATGTATTTTATGTCTGATGAGTGATTTTGTCCTCTAGAAGGTGAAAATATATATGCTGATTCCACTATCACCATAGACTGGCTGTACGAATAAATTCCGTGTCGTCAGGCCTCGCTCTACAAGATCTCACGCAAGTCCTCAAGAGTCAACACCTTGACACTCTCGTAGTACCCAAAGTTAACTCGGCTTCCGATCTCCACTTCATAAATGATATCCTTCGTCATACCCTTCCCTCCCGACATCCATCTACTCCATCGTCTTCTTCCAACCCCGTCAAAATACTCGCTCTCATAGAATCCGCACAATCTCTCATAAACCTTTCTTCAATCTGTCAAGCATCTCCCTACCTACATGGTCTAATATTCGCTGCTGAGGATTTCTCTTTGGATTTAAGCATTACACGAACACCTAGTCTTGACGAATTCCTATATGCGAGAAGTCATATAGCAACTTGTGCACGAGCATTTGCTATCCCATCGACCATTGATTTAGTGTGTACATCATTTAGGGGAAGTGAGGGACTAGCTCGTTTGGAAGAAGAATCTCTTCAGGGAAAGGGTTTAGGGTTTAATGGAAAACAATGTATACATCCTTCCCAAGTGGATGTTGTTCAAAAAGCATTTGCACCTGGAGAGAAAGAAGTCGAGTGGAGCGTACGAGTAGTCATTGCAGATGAAAAGGCGGAGAAGAAGGGGAAAGGAGCGTGGACATTGGATAACAAAATGATTGATGCACCAGTTACAGGAAAGGCAAGAGAGGTGGTCAAGAGGGCAGAATTGTGCGGCTTCGACGTTGAAGCTATGAGAGAAAAGTGGAAGGGACAGGAACCCGAATGATAGGACAAGTAGTTCAGACCCGTGTTTGCCATTAGCTGATGACTTTTCATCCGAATCTTTCCAGCGAAAGACTTTCATTTTCTACTGCCTCAAATCTCTAGATGTACATTGTTATGCAGATAGGTATTCTCTAGTAGTAGATGGTTAAACTCGTCCCCACCCAACCCACATCGTCAACACTGGACCTTTCCTCTCCTAGCGACCACAACTTTCGGTGGCTGTCTCTCGGCGGATATTTTACCTGGCTCAGTAGCCAAACCAAGATGTTAAAGTACTCGGGAGAATTTCAATCCACTAGTTGAGGAGGGGGTAACCGTGATGGCGTGATTTTATCCCATGCAGTCATGAATTGCATCATTTTGTGCTCTTCATTGGCCAGAGCAACAACAGCAAGTTCAAATGGACGTCCATTGGTCTGGGAGTAGCCCAAGGGAACAGTGCCTACAGGATATCCTGCTGCTGCGGCGATGGTAGGCATGCGACCGTCCACGGGTCCAATAACCTGGTCACAAGTAGTATCCGTTTCCAGAGATACATCAGTACAAATGCTATCCTAAAAATTGTTTAGATGGGTTCATTTGCTATGGTTGAGTAGCTTACCTTCACGGTAACTGGAATGCTATGGAGGGGACCTCTGATATACTCAGCAGCACGCCCATCATCAAGAGATCTTGCGATATCGAGTAGAATTTTCTTGGGTGCTGTGCTTATCATTGCATTCAATTTCAGGCCCCGATGACTGTGTCTCTCAATTTGGCTCAGGTATAAATCCACAAGCTGGGCCGAACTTAATTTGCCATCCTGTAGTAGCCTCCTCAAGCCATTTGCCGTAGCGATGAGTACATCAAGATTAAGTGTCGAGGCTGGTTGTGCCGTGTGGCTTTCCACAGTAAGTGAATGAATTCTCGCCCGTGGGTGAAGTGAAATGAAGGTAGAATAGATCTCTATAGAACTGGTTGTAACTACACCATTTCGAAGAATGTGGACTCTTGTAATGATGATCATTAACTGTCTACTAAACCAGTCAGTAATGTGTAAGGAGCACCCGCCATGATTGCAAAACTCGCATGTAGAATGTGATATATCGGCCAAGGATCAAGCCTGGCAAGGGGTTTCATTTAAATCAGACGTGCCATCTGGCTCGGGTGAATGGAGAATGGAGAATGATGGAATTCATTCAGCGAGAGATACATCACACATCTAATCAAACATAATGTAGTATCATAGAACCTAGACTGCATTTGAAGAAATGACTCCGAAGTTCCAACCACCACCAAAATAGCAGTTTCGTAGAAATAGTATTCGACAAGAACAACACTCACTTCTCCGATCTACCTTCCGAACCTCTATATTGGGCACCTGTTAATCAATCATTTTCATATAAAGATACCTATTGACGCTCCGCGAGTCTAGTATTTGTATTTCGCCGAAGAGGAGTTTCCATACTTGGAAAGAAGATTGCTGAGTTTGCACAACCATGTAGAAGCTGTGAATCCTGGTGATACGAGAACTCTTTGGTGTGATAGGTGAGACATTTTGAGATTTTTTACTTTTTGGACGGCTTTGGTAGTGAGTCGGTGGCATCTCGATTTTGCCGGCCGTTGTTCATCCTATGAGCAGATTAAAGAATAGCCCTGGAGAGTAAATGATTAGGGAGTATACTTTCAATGTTGAATGAAGTCTAATCACATGTATGTACACGTGTAACAGGTATATAATAAAGACACTCATACATTCTGCAATATACAAATAATGAATAAGGCAAACATCCGATAAATGATCAAATATGTATATGGAATCGCACTACAAATAGTTATAAATAAATAAGTGTATATAACAAGATATACTAGAATCGCGATACACAATATCGCAATCTCACACCTACTGTATTAGCACGGTGTATATGTAAACTACCCACCAGCAAAAGATCCGAAAACTCCAAAACTTCCAACTTCCCACTCAAATAAATCCATGAATATCTATCTCCCTCTCGCTTCTCTCGCTCTCCTCCTTTCCTCCTCCGCCTCCGCAATCGCCTCATCAATCCTCCTCTCCTCCTCCTCCAACCTCGCTACCTCCTCAGCCGACATCCCCGGTTCGCTGAGAAAAGGCGCCTGAAGCGCGCCTTTATATACTTTCGGCACGTCTAAATTCGTGCGACTTCCATTTCTATCCCCATTCATACCTACCGCTACACTATTTGCGCCTGCGTCTATATTATCCGTATACGGTTCCTGATCAAAGATACTCCTATCGCCAATCCGCTCGCGACTATTTTCTCGACTGAGATCTACGATGTTATTCCCCGCACTGCTGTGGACGGGAGATACGGGCCGTGAGATTCCGGAAGCGATGCTCACGGCGCGACTTCCTACCACTTCGCTTCGCAGCGTGTTGGCTGCTTGGCTGCGGCGCGGACTAATGGGTACAGGTGTGTTTGCTGTAAAGGCACTTCCGGGCGCGGGTAAATCTTGGTGGAGATCATCGTCGTGATCGAATGTCCCGCCGAGGATTCCGGCACCGCGAGAGGTGAGAGGGGTGTTTGTATCGCTGCGATCGGTGAGAGCGAGTTTTTCGGCGATGAACAGGGAGTTGGAGTCGTTGTTATGTTTGAGAGAGGAGGAGAGGAGGAGATTCTCGGGAGTGCGGGAGGTGTTCTTAGGGGGGTTCTTGCGGCGGCGGCGGAGGAGGAGAAGGAGGGCTAGAAGCAGGAGGAAGACAAAGATTATAGCGCCGAGGGCGATGCCAATTTTGGCGCCTAGGGAGAGTCCGCTGGAATTCGAGGAGCTGGGGGTGGAAGTGGATGAGTCAGAGGTGCCAGTTGCACTAGCCAAGCCGTCGGTACCGGTTGGCGTTAATATAGGTGTCGTTACAGTCGAGGCATATGATGTTGAAATGGGTATATTGGGCGCAGTTGTTGACGCTGGGATCACTGTTCCTCCTGAAGGCAAAAAGATTGTCGTGCTTGCTGTGACGGAGAGCGGAGTCATTGGAGCTGCATAGTTTGTGATGGCTGCCACAAACGAGCTCGCGAAAGCCGACAAAGATGACGATTCGGCTGCTGCTAAATCTGCTGTCTCTTCTCTTCTCTGATTAGGAGGCGAGAGGCTGCGTAATATCTGGAAGTATGGGCTGTAAGACTCGCAGAGGAAGCCCACGACGGTATCATTACTATTGCTGAAACATAGAAAGAAAGCTGAGTTCGGCTTTGTAAAGGTAGAAAGTCCTGCACTAGAATTATAGAGATTGACATCTAAATTCGCCGTCCCTGATTTCTGGGGATCGATTTGACAAGAGGGGTCAACCTCTGGACATTCGTCTGCAATTTTGATTAGACCTGTCTTGATAGAGACGGATATCCTCTTGCCAATTACTTACATGTGAGAGGTATAACATAATATATGTTGGCCGATTCCGGTGCCTGGAAATTGGTAGTGTAACATAAAGCCAGATATTTTGCGTCTTGTGGTCCTTGCAATCCAACTTCGAAACGGGGCGAGTAGGACTGATTCAAAGACACAGTGCGCTTCTCTTCAAAAGAAGGCCACGTAGTAGGATAATACCATGAAGTCCCTTCAACTTCATCACCGGCAGCTCGGGAAGTGTTAATTTGCGGTGACAACGACGAGCTCCTCTTGTCCCCATAACTGTCCTTCCCAAATCTCCTCCCGTCCGTCTTCCCGTCGTAACCGCCAAACGCCATGCCCAGTAACCCGCACCAGACCACCAAGACCCTCCATCTCTGAATCGATATAATCATTTCCAGCTTTCTCACTTCCTATTATCCCATTCACATATCAACCCAACATTATCGCTTTCTATTCACTTAATAATTGTCCAATATTCTGCGAACACTTGTCGCATTTGTCGTTTTCGATTCAAATTCGAATCCAAATCAAATAAGTTCAAATAATCGTTTGCTCCAACAAATAATTAATCAAACATAGATACATACATGTACGAAATTACCAAAAGAAGAGAAGGAAAAGAAGAAGGGGAAAAATTCCTCAAGAAAGCCTATATGACCAGGGAATATACCAACACATTAATCAACACCCCCCCTACCCTTCCATAATCCATTGCACCAAAATCCTTCACTCTCAATCAATTAATCAATCATCGTTAGGATTGTTCAACATCCACGCTCACATACATGGCATGGAGGCGCAGCGCGGGTGGGTATGTAGAGTGAGATCAAAGTGAGAAGTGAGAATGGGATTTGGCGTGGATAGGTTAGGTTAAGTCAGGTTAGGATAATTTCTACCCTGAAGCAACAGGATGCGCATGCACGTTTGCGGGCTATTTATTAGCGCCCTCACCATTGGTTCGGTTAGCCCGTGAAGGATGGGTAAGCTATGCGCCCGCTCCCTATTTTCCCCCTCGCTCCCGCCAATGATGGGGCTCCCTGTGCTGATTGGTATGTGAATGTGGTACGCAAACTGTTTGTATGTCACTGTAGGTATGAGGGCATGGAAAATGTGTGTGAGATTTGGGGGCTGAGAGGGAGGTGTACGCATGAGCAAATTTGTATTTGGGGTGGGATGGGTAGATCTTTGTTCATCTTGCACTTTTATTTTAGACGCGGACCCGTCTTTCGACCGGGTCTGATATTTGATAGACCGATTTCGTGATGCGCGGAGGTGATGGTGATGGTGATTGTGATCACAATCGATAGAACGAACCTTATATGCTACGCGCCTATCCTGTTTTCTCTCTGCCTGATCATTTCACGACATAAGACGATGGAAACACGATGGAAGCAAACGATGTGGTATCACTATCCACAAATCCATAAGCCTCTTCGTAATTCATTCGGTAAAGGATGTGAAGATCTCACACTGATATTGAATTATTTACTCGTCATACTTACCACATCTAGATATCGTTTTAAATTTGTGTCAGCAAACGATTGCGGCCTTGAATGATTGACCGCTTGAGATGGGGAGGGGAGGGGGAATGTCGTAAATAGTTTTCTATCGAAATGATTGCAACCCAAGGAAATCCGATACTACTCCAGAGAGTTCAAAGTAGCTTGGTAATGGAAGTGATGATACTGTCGGATTACTAGATTGAAGAAAAGTAGATTGAGAAGTATCTTCCTTCATTCCTTCCTTTTCTGATCGAGGTTAAGGTACGACTCTAAGGTAGTATACCTAGGTATAGTCATTATAGATGTTTAAATATAATCATTTTATATAATACATATGCCACCCTACAATATCAAATTCGAACGTCTTAAGATCGAATTGTACTTCATTATATAATCATACATCTCTCTGGCACGCAAAGTGACCAGGCCATAAACTCAATCCTAATTGATCATAAACAATTCTGCAGCCTTTGAATTGGATTAAAGCAATGGATCAAAATAATTCTATCCTAACATCAACGACGACTACAATCAATCAAAAGAACACACAACTATTGATAACCAATTACAATCGATTTATAAATCTACAATTATAAAAATAGCCCATTTAAAGAAATATATGTTTACATAATGAATTATAATGCAGTTTTGTTTGCTTTTGCAAATTCATAATATAAAATCGATAGCAAATAGGGCAAATGAATCTGAATAAGTGATTGATACATATGAGATCTGATAATAGAATATAATTATGTATAACCTTAGGGATCAGATTCTCAGATAGCACAGTCTCCGAATTCTTGATCTCGAGTCTTCATCTAAACATTTTGTCTCTCATTCTGAGTCCATCGTTTGGGCCAACTCGAGTGTGGGAAGGTGTAAATTCTAAGTACCTATGCGAGGAATAACCGTAGGATCGATATCCATGAGTCTGTCTTCAGTATGTTGGTCATCTCTACAAAGCTTGAAGAGATTCAATGCCGTGGGTCGTGATCACTCGCGTGTTTCTGAGTTCGGCCTTGGCTGTTTTCCATTCTGTCTTCGCGGGTAACGTTGCGTACACTACCAGCAGAAAATTGGTTGTCAATAAAGATTGTCGAAATTCCAGATCTTGCAAGCAAAACGTAGAAATACTGAAGTTGCAAATCTATTGGCTTGCTCAGAGTGCGTGTTTGGTAGGTCATGATGTACACTTCCAGTAGCAAATTGGTTGCTAGTGAAGCTTGTCGGAAAAGAAAAGGGGGGGGCACCTGGCTCTAGCTGACAGGAGATATGGTCATAGGTTAAGCTAGTGCTCGACTAGCAACAAATTGGTCGCCGATGAAGCTTGTCGAGAATAGTTTTACCTCGAGTTAGGGACAGAATTAATGGTCACCACTGAGAATACCTACCTAGGTACATAAAGAAGATTGTAAGTTTGTTAAAAAAATTATATTCCATTGTAAATATTGAAAATGCGACCTCTTACAAAATCACCACTCATTATTGCCATACAACATTTGACGTTATCATCAAGATGTCCAGCATTGGATGTTGATAACACATAATCTAGACAATCACCTTAGAAAAACACAACCAATGACCCTGGCCAACAGAAGTTGCAAGTAGGTACCTATAGTTTAGAGTCGAGTGTAGATATCTTGTTGAGTGATATCAGTTGGTATTTCCACGAAAGAATCAATCAGCCTCGCGAGAGCTGAACTTGAGTATCAAATAAGAAATCTACTCGCGTGTTGTTCCGCTGTATGACTGCATGTTGTTGTAGTTGAGGAGATTCAAACAACCCGAAACTTTCAAAACTGTTGTAGGAAGAAAACTCAGATAGAGCTAACGACGGCGAAATCGCGTACTAATGGAGAATTTTCTGAAAGCAAATCCGAAGCTGAAGGACTTCCATACCTTTTAAGACTATGAGAATAAAATGACGGCAGTAAGAGAAGCGTGCAATGGAAGGTTGGATTATGATTGACATGGCAATGTCAAGAGTAGATAGACCTTGTTTTGAGTGAGCTACCTTGACAGCTTGGATCTGATGTAGGTCTAAGCAGATGTCTCCTTGATCTTTAGAAATTAAGAGAACGTAGATTGAAGTGAAGGTGAACGAATGACCATGATCACTTCGTTCCTCTTTTACTAACTGCTCGTATCCAAGATCTTACAACTAAAGAGCTTCATTACAAAGGAACGAAGTTTGAACTTTGCTGACTACTCTTCACTTTACCAGCTTGAATTAGGTAAACAATGAAAGAGCTCTCATACTGCCATGATGTATTCCAATGTAAGATTCGAGAAAGGAATTATATCCAATGCAGAACCAGCAGCATGGATATAGTCCAAGACCAAGTATTGGGAGTCTTGTCACCCTTTTGGAGAGGTTCAGCGAGAGAGGTGGTCGTAGAGGTAAAATATTGTGAAGTGATGAACTCTCACACTTCACGTGTGGGTGGTCAAGCAAGCAACCTCAAGTTCACGGATATGCCTTGGTCATTGTGCTCCAATATAGTTGAGATTTACTGACATGACACTCTTGATTTGTCAATCACACAAGCTAGTAGATAGGGGCAAGATTGATGAACTTGCATAGAGAACCTCGCGGGAACTTTGATAGACAATACTATTTTGAGCGAAAGTTGAGGAAGGCATTTGAGATTGTGCGATTCTCTCACTTGACATATTTGCAAAATCATGGACCATGATTGAGACAAAAGATTGGTAGCGTGGGGGTACACAATATATGTAGATAGATAGATAGAACAGCTCATACTGCGGTATCAAAATGCAGATCGTAATAATGAATTCTCATTCTATAGATATTTGTCGCCTCAGATTCCTCGGAATGCGGCAGCTGCGAGAGAAATTCAGTCAAAGAAGGACCTGATAACAATCTCACGCTGAAATAGTAGGAGGTACTTCTAATTTCAAAGCTCCTGGGATCTTGAGGGGTTGGATTGACAGTGAATACGCTGCTTTGCCTTAGATGCATTAGTCTATTGAACTTCCCAATATAGAATTCGTTCAGTCTAGGCTCGCATCTTGTGTGTTTTGAGTATTTGATACGGAATAAATGTGGAAGGTGTATCGGGCGGATCAACTTTAATCAGTGATCATGATTTTGCGTTCGACGTCTTGCCGCGTTTGATATCTGCAAGAATGTCAAAAATCAAAATTCTATATATGTTTATGATACTGATATTTCAATATTGGGACTGGATATCCGGCACGGAATTGCAAACGGAAGCCTACTTCCGTCTCCGTTAGATAGGAATTAGGTCTTTTTGTGAGTGACAGCATTGTGAATGCTATTGGAATGGCATTTGAAATATGACAAGGAGATTTTGGCAAGCCCTCATCGGAGATTTGATATCAGCCATGTGAATCAACATGATTCATGTACTTCGTAGAAGCGCCGCTGATGAAAAGGGCTTATTCTCTGTAGTACTATGCGTGGAGTGATAACATGGGGTACATTAGCAGGTCAATTTATTGCTCGGCTCCGATGCATACCTACCTAGTCTAATCACCTTTTTGATATTGTTCATTGACCTTCCGATCATTTTTCGACAGTCATCTTTTGAACCTCGCCTGAATGTTTCCTAATCATTCCACGGATCTCAAAATCCATAACCTGTTATCAATCAAGATAATCAATACAAAGTACAAATCTTCGAAGCAGGAATGCTATATGTGGAGATAGTTCGGAGATTACTAGGTACCAGGTATACTCACGAATGTACGGAGTACCGACCGGCAGACCCCCATCTTAACAAATAGCGCAGCGTGACGTGGAGAAAACTTAGAATGCCCGTTTGCAATATTAAAGAAATATTGGAGGTTGCAAAACTAAAATACTCCGAAGTTTGGGATGGAAAGCTATTCGCTTATATTCTCCGAAGATGTTACAAACAATCATATCAATCACTAACGCCAGAAACAACACCCGCTAAAGTATACGCGTATAGTAATAGCAACGTCAAACCATTTAAATTGTTATCTTTATTTTCATTCCCGGCTTTTTATGTCCTGCCGTCTAATTTCTTATTTTTCTAATCTTGAAACAAACCCATGGTGGTCCCATGGCTTTCTGTTCAAAATTCAATCCGCATTGTTGGTTGGAGGAATCTTTCGGGCAACTTGAGGGCATCTATCTAGATGTTTTGACTCCACCAATCGGTATCTTGATTCGTTTTTGTGATCGACATTCTATCATCCTTTTAGAAATCCTATTGGGTTCTGCGTGAGTTCTATTCAGATTCTGGTACCTGCTAGTGTTGGAACATTCATATGGATTTTATGGGCAAAACGACAACAAACTAGGCCCCAAAAATAGCACCACCACTACTGTATACAATAAACATCATCACATTTTCTTCAATTGCATCTATTCGATATGTACAGGTTCCACAATATCTTCTGGAACAATCTTGGCTGCAAAGGTCTAAAGGAATTGGCATTGTGGGGAATCAAATATTAAGGCTCATGGATATTTTAGCCAAGAAATGAGGGGATAGATTCTTACGCGTCCCATCGAGTTCGGTAATAATAAAATCCGGGGAAATTTTAACTACCGGTCTCGAATGGACCAATCAATGATACTATCGCTGAGTGTGATCCAGGAATGAGGGTCCAAAATGTATATTGTTAAAGTCTCCAGAAGGGTTCACGAGATTAGATCCGGAATAATTATTTCTTCCTTCTGCTAAATTCATTTCTCCTGAACCTTTTTGCACTTTCGGACCCACCCCTTTCTTCAGTGGACCTTGATGGTCTGGTCAGCTGTGGATAACGCTCTCGATAGATCTTTCCTTGTTGTTCAAAGATTGGTCTAATTGACAACGAGAAATCTAACAATGTTACCTTGAGCCAAACTCCCATCTACAGTGAACGCAAGTGTGTCGGTCTAAATCTTCCGTTCCCATGCATCAAACTGGGATTAAAAGCCAGTATCACATTCCAGATTCTTCCAGCACTAATAATGATGACTGGGGACTCAGGGGGTTTTAATGTCAAGCTTTCTTCAAGCGGGTCTTCACAAGGTGCCAAGCAAGTGTATAAGAACGCCAAGTAGTCGCTTCCAAAGCCAAGAAGCCACGCTGCTCATCAATACACTCTCATCTCTTGGCTCATCTTGAAAATGGTTAAGCATTCTATCTGTCTCCTCCTGGGAGGGTTGTCCGCTTTAGCTTCGGCTCTTCCCGCTGCAGCACCAGCTCCAACGGCTGCTCCAGATCTTGATAAGCGAGCAACTACCTGCACTTTCTCCGGCTCGGGAGGAGCTTCATCGGCAAGCAAGTCTAAGACTTCCTGTTCAACCATCGTGTTATCTGCACTTGCAGTCCCGTCCGGCACGACCTTGGATCTGACAGGTCTTACTGAAGGAACTACAGTAAGCATTTACTCAAAGAGCCCGAAGTTGCACTGTACTGACTGTCCGATCAATAGGTTATCTTTCAAGGTATCACCACCTTCGGCTATGAAGAATGGTCTGGTCCTTTGGTCTCTGTTTCGGGAACAGATATCACCGTTACTCAGACTACTGGTGCCTACCTCGATGGCGGCGGAGCTGCGTACTGGGATGGAGAAGGTTCCAACGGAGGAAAGACAAAACCCAAATTCTTTTACGCACACAACTTGATTTCCTCGAAGATTGAGAACCTTTATATTTACAACCCACCCGTCCAAGTGATGAGTGTTAACGGCGCAAGCGATTTGACAATATCCGGAGTTACCATTAATGCAGAGGATGGTGATACTGATGATCTTGGTGCTAACACTGATGGTTTTGACATTGGATCCAGCACAAGCGTCACCATCACGGGCACTAATGTATATAATCAAGATGACTGTGTTGCTATCAACTCCGGAACTGTAAGTCAACACGTTTGTTGATTTTTCTGAGCAAAGACTAATTTTTTTCCAGGGCATTACTTTCTCAGGAGGTGTTTGTTCCGGTGGCCACGGTCTTTCGGTTGGATCTGTCGGCGGTAGAGATGATAACATTGTAGAGACTGTCTTGTTCGAAAGCTCCGAGATCAAGGATTCGCAGAATGGTATGTCATCCTCCATTGCGAGATCAGTGACTGTTTTTCTTAACACTCTCTAGGTATCCGTATCAAGACCATCTCTGGTGACACAGGAACCGTCTCTGGCATCACTTACTCAGGAATTACCCTTTCCGGTATCACCGACTACGGCATCACAGTCAATCAAGCTTATGATGGAACCTCCGGTGAACCAACCGACGGCGTTACCATTTCCAAATTTATTCTCGAAAATATTACCGGAACCGTTGAATCTACCGCCACCAACATCCTTATTGAGTGTGGAAGCGGTTCTTGCACCGATGTAAGTTATCTCCCTCCAAATAGATATCCACGTGATATGATGAATCCAAGATCGAATTCTGACTTTGAATAGTGGACATGGACCGATGTTTCCATAACAGGCGGCAAGACGTCATCCGATTGTCTCAATGTCCCAACAAGCGGCGGTGTCTCTTGTTCCTTGTAGACACTTTCAAGTAAGACTCGTGCACGTAATCTGAACATGACAACGTCACTCATTTATGGAAATGATGATCCATGATCACGTGTGTCGAGGAGGAGGCTGATCAAACTTGTTCTTTCCATTCTCACGGTCCCTTCACACCTGTATATATTACCCTTCGTTAGTACATATTTTCAGAGCTTTCCGATCCATTTCAATGTTGAATAGTTGTTCCATCTTGCCATGTGTTTGTATTCGGGTCCTGCTTCACGTGATAAAGATAAGCGTTTGCGTTTTGGTATCACATGTGTGTATTACATTCTTCATTTGATCGATAGATGACCGAAACGAGATATGTGTCTCAGTGCCATGAGGCGTGTAAGTATCAGTTGAAAGCATCATTATGCAGTTTAAGGATTCTGCTCGTATTATGTTTGTGAAGTTCTATACCGGAATCTGATTTCCATTCGATGGATTGGATTGGATTGGATAGTTCGATCATGGGGCCAAGTAAGTCGAACCAAGTCCTTCCCGCCTCTACGAATATACTTGTTGAATTTCTAGACTGTGACTCGAGTGTGATCAAAGCTAGATTCAGAACCTCGGTTTGGTAGGGCTGTGAAAGCTGGGAAAGATGGTTTATCCTGGGGAGAATCAATCATCATGATGTAATACTCTCTTTGGTTCATCAATGATGCGAACAGGGAAATATACAAGACATACAAGACATATCTAATAATACACCATTACATACAAACATCACTGCTACCTTGTTCCTCAACCATCTGGGCACGTTGTGTGTTCACTCTGCTCGAACTCTACCAATTGGCACCGGAGTATTGAACGCATGGGAGGTGCCAACCTATTAAGCGCCGAGGTGTATCTAGAAGATTATGCAGGCACATGAATCCGGACCCTCATGATTATGCAAAGCGATAAGAGTTCCAGAAGTTGCCCAGGTGGTGATGTTGTATTGCATGAGTTGATGGAGATAAGAGATTGAACTCGAGCTCCCCCGCGCGCATAGCTTTTGACCAACTCAGCCAACGAGGTGTCATCCGGGTTCATCCCCTATTCTCGATAACACGCAATCAAGTGAGAGAAGAGGAGAGCAGAGAACAGAGGAGACGAAGAGAGCAGAGGAGAGGAGAAGGCTTAGTCCTGTATGTATTTGACTAAGACCGAGTACATTTCCCCATTATTACTCCAGGTCCGGTGATGGCCGAGGGCAATCTAGGTCATACGCCATACGCTCATCTACCCGGGGTCAATTGGGTCAATGAGAAGGAAGAGATGGGATTGTGGATTATGCCTTGTTTGAGGGGTTTGTTTGTTTGTTTGTTTGTTATTGAACGTGGCTGGAGGCTGGAGCAATGCTGGCGGGTACATGATGTTCAGGCAAGTGAAAGAAGAGGTGGAAGCCATTGATAAGCAATGAAACATGTCCCATATATCTTACTTCCCTTCCTCTCCCTCCCTCCCTCCTTCTCCTTCTCCTTCATTCATCATTCCAAGAACTACCAAATATCAATAGCTATACAAATCCATTTACATTTACATTTTCAATTACAGTGCCGTCATTCAGATTTCCATTTACGACTTCTACCTAATCCATAATCAATCAAGCCTTCGTACATATCCCTTCTTTATCTTTCTTATCCGGGTATCAACATCGGGTATCAGCCTCACCTCGCCCTCATCTGACTCACTCACCGAGCACATTCTCCTTTCATTCAACGGAATCTTTGTATTTTGGTTCAAAGGACTCATAGTCCAAGTTACAACATCACATACAGCCTTACTGCTATTCACCACTTAATTGTGTTTTGATTCGCAGTTTCTGATCTTGGAACGTGTGACTCTATTTCCCCGTGCTGCAACTACTCGTTACAGTCATCCGGCCAAAGTCTGAATCATCTCATTCACGAACCTTCTACTTTATTCTTTAATAAACCTTTATTTCTCTCTTAATAAATTTGCCTCCACGAACATCCTACGAATCTTCTCCACGGTGCTATATTCTTTGAAATCAAAGACTAGAAACGATACAATACGATAAGTACGTGAACGGAACAGAAAGGAAGACGCCCCTATATCTATTTTAAGGAATAAATTAGCACAAAGAAAGCTTTACCGCCACGTTTTCCTCTATCTTGACCTTGTCTCTTATTACAAGAAACGTCTCTCAATAAGCATTCCAATCTTACAAGTTTGCACCATACAAATCCATCAACCAAGAACAAGAACAAGAAAGACGTACAACATGTCTGCCATTACATCCAACACTCCAATCTCTCCTGTTCAACACCGAGACATTCGCTCCGAGGCCCAAGCCTTCAAACGTGATAAGGATCACTCCCAGAAATGGGTTATGGGGGTTCGCCCACTAGCTGGCGCGAACAAGGCTTTCATAAGTTTGACTGATGGTCCCAGCGATGCATCTGCTAAAGGAAAGGAGAAGGTTAGACCTCAAAAGTTATGGAGTCAAGTGTATGTTTGCTATCCCACCCATACAAAATATGACAACCCCAAACTAACCCACGTTCCTTCAGTGGCAGCTCCGATCGACATTATCGTAACAGATCCAATGCTCCTTCAAAGCCATCTGAGTCCCCATCTTACAACCACGGTCTGACGTCTTCTTCCCGTATCGCTCGCAAGATCGATGCCCATGTTGAGGCTGCAGATAAGACCTCCCATCCTCTTTCTAGATCTCTGCTCGATCTTCTTCCTACACATTACAATAACACATCTCCATCTATCGCTACTGCAATCATGAATACTGGTGACGAAGGTGTTCTTTACTCTTTTGATAGAACAGACACACCAAGTAACAGAGTGGACTTGGGTGGGTTGGTAGACCTTGCGGAGCAGAGATGGGTCAGTGAACAAACCGAGAAGATCGTTAGGGGTGAATATGAGGTTTTGGATGCAGAAGGAGAGACAGTTCTTCAAAGACAAAGAGGCAGAAAGAGTCCCAGATCCAAGGCTCTTTCTCGTACTCGGGGCGACTCGAAGGCTAAAACTCATAAATCAGAACCACTTGAGGATGATGGATTTGAACTCATCTAATCTCGAATCCCGGCATGAGTCTGGAAGATCATGATCTCTAGTTGATCGTTATGGTTTCTCAGGCATTGTATTCTCGTACAGCACATCTTGCATTGAGCCACAGGCTTTTGGAGTTATTTGTTATTTTTCCTTCTTTACATCTGGAATTTGGCGCGCACGCAAGCATAGGATACCGGCAGGCAGCTTACTCTGGAGTTCTTTATACACAGAGAAGGATAGCTAGCCTTTGATTTTTAGTTTCAGTTTCTGCACAGGCATTGATAGATTGGCCTGAGGTCTGATTTTGTATCTTATTCGGGTGCATCATGGTTGTTGAGGTTTGCGTGGGGCATAGCATGGATAGCTTACCGGTCTAGGGATTGGGAGGATAGCTTGGTGCTTAGTTGATCTTTTTATCAGGCTTTTTAATGAGTTCTGGGTTTGATGGTGTGTACAGCAGGAATGAGTGGGATAGTCGATACACTGGGTAGTTGATCTCAATAGTGTTGATAAGGATGAGGCGTTATACGCGGAGATCGCAATAATGATTCATACCTATTACCCACCAGACTTCATCTGAAACTTCTTGTGCTATGTTACTGTGACTTTCTCACTCTATGATTTACTGCGCTTCTTCGCCTAGTGGTGATGATGGCTCACATCGAGCTAACTTAGACAAATATCGTGACTTCGTCTGGTTTGACAATCTGAAAATTGTCGAATGTAAGGACCAATATTTGCGATCAAGACTGCAAGATTCCATTTAGGGCACTACAGTACCTCTGAGGCTTTTAAGTATATATTTGTAATACATATTCTTCAGTAGGATGATGGCACATTTATGGGGTCGATGAACAGCGAGAGATTGTCGGAGTATAGGTTCAAAATCATGGATGAGTGTCACGTGAGGGTCATTACGCGCGTACTTTAGCAATGTGAACGTGTCTTTTTCCCTCGTTCACTTGAACCATTTGATGGCCGAAGATACACAAAAAAGAAAGAAAACAGTGAATTCCGAAGAAGTTACAGGTTTTGCCTACGGAATTATACTGTCGAGACGTGAATAATACGATCTTTTCTAGCCTACCGCATTATGGAGATTTATCGATATGATCACCTCGAATTCGACAGCGACTACTGGTAGGTTACAAATGGTTCACTATAGTTTTCAATGATTATAGAGAAACAGGAGTGAAGGCGCTAAAAACATTTTTATATTATATCCAGATATGTACATTTAGAGAACCATTCCTACTACCGTCCTTTGAGAGCCAGAGAGAAACGAAAGCACCGTTGTGGGGATGAAGTAATTAAGCCGAACCGAACTGCTCCCCGGTCTCGAAACCAGTGTAGTTGAAGCCAGCATACACGGCGCCAATGTCGTCAGCACCGCCATACAGGTTCAGGTATAAGAGGTATGTCTGGTAGTCAAGTAGGACGGCCGAGCTGTTAGCAGAAGAAAGCGCAGAGTTGGCACGTGTGATGGCATCATCAAGCTGGGTATAGACGGCCTGGGTGACCCATTGCTTGGTAGAAGAAACGTCTGAGCCGTCGACACTGATAGTCGCATTGGTTAGCTGGGCTTGAGCCTGTGCAATGGCTCGGGTAAGGAAGGCGCCTGAGTTGCCGGCGCTCGTCATACCAACGGGACCTCCAAAATCCGAGGCATTGGTGACGGGCACGAGCCAGAGACTAACGTTGAGACCCGCGGCCGTGTCGTTGGTCAATCCAAAGAATTTCTGGGCGTCGGTGAATTCACCGGGTCGGTTAGAGATAGGTAGGTTGTCGCGGGAGAAACGCATGGCATCTTCGTAGACGACGCCGCCGATGTCGTAATCGGTGTGGTCAGCGCCGTCGATGAAGATGCCGAGGATTTCCTGGGCCCGCTTCATGGCCCAGCCATTGGGGCCGTACCAGAAGAGAGCGACGTCGCCTGACTTAATACTAGTGTCGAAGTTGGCGGCTGGGATAGGTGTTCCACTGCCGTCGAAAAGGTCGGCGTCGAAAATAGTACCTTCGTAGGGAGTCTTGTTAGCGACGTCGATATTACCGCGATAGACCGAATAGGTGCCATTGGAATTTTGCGTAATGGTGTCGATGGTAACACCCTCGAGGTAATCGGCATCGATGAGGTCAGTGTAGCCATCGCCGTTGGTATCCCAGAAGCGCACCTCGAGACCTGCAACAATGTTTGTGACGAGGGAAAGCGCGGCGGCGTCGTAGCTATTGGCCTCGGTCTCAGCCTCATAACCACCCCACCAGCTTGCGGTTGTGGTATTGTAATACAACCAGGGCACTTGATTAATCAGGTAGCCATCGCTCAAGCACTGGCTGGTGTTCTGAAAAGTCGCCTCGGTGCCAGGGATAGCCCACAGGTTGACATAAAATTGGCCGGCGGCGATAAGGGTCTTGACACCCTCGAGAGCGCTCCCTTGCTCAAAGTACTGGTCGTACTGAGTAGCAGTAACATTGGCAGCGTCGGTGCCCATATCAAGCACGATAGCACGGAGTAGCGTACCATCGACCTGACTTTCAGAGTAAGCAGTACCGCAGGCTGCCAAGCCCGTGGAAGGTAGCATGGCAAGAGCTGTGACGTCGGCGATCTTCATGTTTGCAATGACTTCGAGGGAGCGGAAAAGAGGTGCGATGGAAAAGAACGTTGATCAAGACGGGAAAGAGTGTCAATTCGTCGTTGTTATTTGGCTACCCTCTTCACATGGTCGATATTTATCTTCTTTCGAATTCAAAACGGGTACCTAATTTCCAAATCCCTATCATGCACAACTAGCTCGGTGCCGGAAAAAGCGTCGGCACTCAATCCTGTGCGCTCAGATATGTGGAGACGGCTTGGGCCTCGTCCCCAGCGGATTTTCGACAATTTGAGGATCAGTACACAATTATATCTAGGTATATTACTCCTCTGAGCCTTATCCTTCCTAAAGGAATACATAAAGACGTGGATTCTCAATTTTTGTGGCTAATCTTTTGCGGCCAACATTCGAAGATCCACGGTGTTAAACTCATTAGTCAGAAGGAGGGAGGCGGGGAGAGTAGTATATGAGAATTATTAGATACCCCACAAGGACGCGTGATATGGGGGCTCGGTCCCGAGATCAAAAGACGATAAGGTGCAGAGAGTCCATCACGGACTACCGCTCACGGTACACACGACTCAAACCCCCGCTTATTGGCCGGATCAACAATCCTTTCTTCCAGGCCCTAATCTCCAGAACTCAATATCCTCAAAGTACTTAGAAGGGTCCAGTTAGAACGCATCTGCCAGCGGAACGCACCGGCCCATAGAATGGCTAAACTTACTTTGAGCGATATTTTAGCAGAATTTTCTCTTTCGTAGGTCTATGAACTCAATCAAATTCGTCAAAACAGATCATCAATGTCGATGAATCGTTCCGTTGGCAGGTGGGCCCTTCTAGTCTTCCTGAGCTACTGCTCCGATGCGGTTTCCCCTAGTGTTTCCGATACAAACCATAATTAATTGAAGACAGAGCTATACCCAATGAAAGGCCTCAGATTCTATATTTCGAAGGATTTCATGGGTGTTTTTACAATTTTCTCCTACTCCTCAGAGGCAAGGTTGATTGTTCAACTTAGAGAAGATGAACTCTTAAAATTACTGGGCATCACTCCATTATACACACAACTGTAGATCGTAATTAACCGCCCCAACCTAGTCACTCATCAGAAGCAGTGGTTGTTTTTCCAGAGGAGCCTATTGCCTGCTCGACCGTGCTCTGAATACCTATAATCTCGAAGGGTTTGAGTGCGTCACTGAAGGCTTTTTTCGAGTAGAAAAGTGGATGTTTTGGAGAAGTAATCCTACCTCGAGTACATTCCTCGGTGTATGTTGCGTGTTCCAGAGTCTAGATGGCGGTGATGTTCTAGAAATTCTCATGTCCTGATTTGGCTGTGTGCGTAGTCTCTCAAGGGTCTTCCGGTTCAGCGTTAGCTTCGTCCGTCTTTTCTTCAGCAAGATATACATCCCCACCGAAAATGAGGGTTACTATTGGCGCCACTGGCACTTTTCTTATTGGTCGTCAAAAAGTTGTTACAGAATCACTAATAGAAGTTACAGTAGAATATCAGATTACCGAATAAGTATTGATCCTGGCAAGACTTCGACCGGTCGAATTTCATCATGTGACTATATAATGCAGATTCTCGATAGACTATCCTTCAGTCAATCTTGATATCATGATTGATCGCTTCAGATAGATCTGACTTGATCACCAATGTGGGGATGCCTGGCCGGTGCAGTGGGCGTCGATGATGCAGGTGGCGTTCTAAATGGACAATTCGATTGAAGTTGAATTGATTATAAATCGACTGCAATATCAACAGACTCCTACCACTATCACAAACAGCACCTTCTTTATTTGCTCAATATCGAAAAAAGAGAAGCAATACCCCTTTCAGGAGAACGGCCCCAGCGACATCCCCTGTCGCTAAACCCACGGTTTCGGCACCGAAATCAAAAACATACTTTTGCAGATGTTCCTGCGAATGTGCTCGCGTATATCGGTGTACCTACAGTATCCTCATATTTGCAAGCAATGGTGCCATCTTCATTCCGAGGCTGTGGCTGTCTCCTTCCTTACCTAAACAGCTAATGCATCTAGCCCTCTCGATTCCGAGAATACATGCGTGCCCTGGACTCCACCACTTCCTCCGTGCGTGAGACTCTCATTCATAACATTCGATCTTTGTTGTCCCAATCTATCACATACTTGTAGGAGGGGTTGAAGGCCTTCTTGTTGGATTTCGTCGAGGGAGTGGCAGTCGGTATGCTATAGACCTGCTGTCAACATGTTATCAAGACAGTTGATAATTTGCGTGGCGTATGCTGTCGGCTGGTGATGGAGCAGAGTGCATATATACATATATATACAGTATTATCATTGGAATGTTTCTTCTTATCATATGTATCTATATATCGTCCGTCAATCCGGTGATGGAACTGCTTGGACTGAAGCAGAGACTATTTAATACACAGAGCTGGATGCACACACTTTACAATTTTCCCAGATCTGTCAGAGAAGCATTGTAATATTGGTATCTTAATTGCAATATTGAAAAGCCAGCCGCCAGTAACGTTCCTCCCCAATTTGACAGGGCGTACTGTACTGTATGTTAACTTTGCAAAGTGAACCTCGAGATGAAGAACTGTTTCCCTATATTTTTCAATCTGTGATAAGTATCGTAATCAAGAGTCCTCAATTTGAGAGTATATCTCATAGCTTTTGTGTTTTGTTTCGTAAATTGGTTTCACGTTCTGTACGTACGTATTTTTCAATGTTGATCGACTGATTTCGATGTCCTTACATATGGATCTAGCAGACACATCATATTTCTACCTCAGCCAATGAGAATCGCGATACTCTCTTCCAAGAGACAATAGGAGCTCGGGCCAAAAAATCATTAAATATAATTCAAAACAAGGGGGTGCTTTCATCAATAATGGCGTCGTGACGGAGTGGTTAACGTGATTGACTAGAAATCAATTCCTTTCGGGGGCGCATGTTCGAATCATGCCGACGTCGAAATATTTTGGCTTTTTGGAGTCTGATGTGAAATACCACAACCTTTTCTTTTCCGTTGTAAACTTTTGCTCCCTCTTTTCATGGCATGTTATCTATCATGTATGCTTACTTTCTCTTTAAGGTTGAGGAAATTGTGGGGTTGGGAAACATTTTCATGTGGAGTCGTCTACTAGAATGGCTGGGGATTGGCTGAGGAAGTATAATATTTGTGGATATATCGTACATGGAAATGTATTTGGAGTTTGTGTTTGAACTTTGACTTTGGAATCATGGCTTGTGTATTTTAGTACAATGTAGATAGAATAAAGGTATGATGGATGGTAGTTGATGTGGATTTTGAGCTACGTGGTATGTATTAAGGTTTAAAGTCACTGCATTGAATTATATCGTAAATGCCGTCTGGAATGAATAATGGGTTTGCCTGGAGAAAGTTCTCTGCTATTCATGTACAGTATCCAAAGCGGTACCGGGCCTCATTTCTTGTTAAGATGGTATGAAAGGGTTGACGTTCAATCATCTCGGTAGCCGTCTGAATTCAGCAAGAGAATAGTTAAATCGCTTTCGAATACTGTGGCTCGAGAAACACTGGGTATTGGGAAGGATGGAAAGGAGGGGAGTCATTTCCGGCTTGGAATAAGTTTATTTCCTACAAGCAAACTCTTGATTGTTGAATAGATTTCTTCAGGTCTGAATTTTCATCAACCATCAGTATAAGATGGATTAGAATCGATTTTACGCGACATCTGTTTTGCTTTGAGGTCTATGACATGGATTTAGGTATCTAATTATATCAATGACCGATGAAGATATTTCTTTTCTATTAAATCTGAGATGACTACAAATTTCGAGGTTCTCAAGCTTCTAAGTGGCAAACATAATTATTCCTCATGAGCGTCAGAGTTATACACTCAATAAGTGATGTCGGTAAATCACGAATACCCCTTTTTCGGATCTAGAATGGAGATCAGCATCGCAATTTATATTTTCCAGCATTTTCAATTTTTAAATCCTCAGGAAAGCTTTTCCAATCATTCCATTGTACAAAGGTCTTAGAACAAGAGGATATTCCTGCTTTGTGCCCTCACCTTTTTCCGGTAAGGATGTCTTTATCCCTCCTGGATTGCCTTTTTATTCAGCATCCCAAAACGTCAAATGGATGTTGGGCAAGGAAAGAATTCTTTATCACACCTCGAGAGAGCGATAATCTAACGTATTATTTAGTGTACGGGTACCAAAACATTAATGGCGAATTCGAAAAATTCCCACGCATCTATCAAGAAGTGGTGATCTTCTCGAAATATTTAAGCTTAGCCTCAAACATACATTTCTCAATTGCAAAATTATGAACGAAGAAGAACTCGCTCGCGTTCTCAGACGCGATCCCAACATCAACGTCGTCAGGCCTCCACGCCAAAGACCAGAGCTGACTCAACCCCTCAAATGGGCTCTACCTACGCCCCACACCTTGAAGCAACAAAAGCATCCACGTTTTAAAACGCTCCGTACAACCGAGCCTCTAAGATGGATCCCGCAAGAACACATAAAGAGCGCATGGCCACTCCTTCCTCAGCGACCCCCTGTATTTCCCGAGCTTCCTGCGAAGAGATACAGTCTGGAACAGTTCGAGATTGATGAAGCAAGGAATAGGCAAAGGAAGGAGACACGCAAAGCCCAAAAAGAGGCAGCATTGGCAAGGATAGTTCCTCCTCCGGCACCTAGACCGGAAATCATGCCTCTATCTCCGCAAGCTGCTCGCGCGCCCAGACCAAAAGATCCCAACACTGAAACTGCACGCAAAAAATGGCCGGGCCCTGGAGACTGGGAATTTAGATGGAGGCACAATCTACGCAAGGATGCAAATATGGCAATAAGAGATAGCATTCCGGATAACATGTACGAGCCCCCAATCGTCAGATCAATGCCCAATCGAATTCCCATAAACAAGAACTTGAAAGTCCAGATACCATTCATGGAAAATACCATCTTTTATCCGAGTAGAATACCCGGGAGTGGAGATTGCTTTTTTGGTTCAGGTGAGTTTATGATATATTCTTGTTATCGAGTGTCGATAGAATCTCATGCTGACCATCTCAGTGTCAATGGCTTTGTATGGAACAACTCTATATTGGCACTATACGAAGTACTGTCACCTGTGGTTTTTTCGTTACGTGCTTACGCATCCTGAACATCCGCGATATGACTCTTACTGGCATTTAAATTCTTTTGGAGATTCCGATGGCGATACGAATATGTGGCAGCGATTGAACACTCCTCAGGTAAGCTAATGCTCGTCCACACTATCCAATATGATAATGGAGTCACTAACCATAATTCTTACCAGGCCTGGCAAACAAGCGCGCTCTTCAATATCACAGCCGATATTTACAACCTCTTTGTAGTACTATACGAAGCACCCAATGTGATTGATCTCTTTGGCCAATACAACGCGACGCACATGTTTTTCCACCTCATCAACCAAAACCATTATGAAAGTTTGATTCCTGAAAATAACGAGATTCAGTTTCCTTTTCCCGATGGCGTGATGATTAACCCCAGACCTGGAAGAACGAAGGTACGACCTTTTGGTTCGGGCAGAAATATTGTGCCTCCACCCATTGCGCTGCCAGTAATCCCCCTTCCGTCATTGATGGATATGACCCGAGTTCTTGGGATCAATACTGCAGAAGGAGCTCTAGATATCGAGTTGGTGAAAACCGGACTCAGAAGAGAAAGAAAGCTGGCACATGAGCGAAATGATCCTACAGAGATCAAGTGGTGGGTGGAAGCAGAAGCCAAGGACAAGGAAGAGGAAAAGAAAGCAGAAGAAAAAAGGATCGCCGACGTAGCAAAGGCAAACCCTCCGAAGAAGGTCACATTACCTACAAATGAGGAATTAGCAGCAAATCTGGCGAAAGTATTGGCACAGAAGAAGCCCGAGCACGGAAAAGTCACAAAACCAGATCCCGACAATCCCAACAGCAAGAAGATTCCAAAAAAGACATTCGTCAATCTCAACAGCGATGATGAGGACAATGATCTCGACGAAGCCAAAAACTTGAAACCGCAAGATCAATACACACCGGGAGGAACGAAAAAGAAAAGGAAGCGCACTGGTTTCGGTCCGGATTACAGCAGCAGCAGTGATGATGATGAAGATAGTGATACTCTCGAAACGGCAAAAAAAACAAGTAAAAAGTCGCCGAAAGTGAAGCCGCAAAAGACTCCTGGAAATCCTGATAAGAAGATTCCTTCCAAGCCTCACAAGACAGGAAGAACACCAAAAAGACCACCTAGGTGGTAAGGAGAAATAGCTTGGATGTTAGGAATACGGAGTTCGTGAAGGAAATTCTATTGAAATCGTGTTGATTGATGGATTATGCTTTGGCAAAGAGATGCTGGAGTTAGTATATATGGGTTTTATGCGGTATAATTGGGTTTTTCGAGGAGAAACTTTGTCTTATATAGTATTCAATATTGTACCTATTTATGTTTGTCTCGAGGAGTCACTAGATGAAAAAGTATAGTAGTCCGATTAGGTATTTGACACGTGAAATTTGGAAGCTGTCCACAAACGATAAATTTGACGAAGAATCAAAAACTAGAAACCCTTTCACTATTACTTACAGTACTTGGTACTGGTATAATGGTTTCAGGCATATTATGATTCTACACGTTCCCCATGTCTAATCTTTCCTATACATTTGTGAGGTTGTGGGGATGAAGTATAGATCTCATCATTAGGTTTGGTTTAGTTGATTTCGAACAACTGATATTTATTGAAATTCAGAAATGAACCGAATGGTGATCCTGCAAATGGCTTTTGAATCCGTATTTATTAATATATTTCAATATATTTCACATCATCATTTCCATAGGATCCCACATACTAAATTCTCCGTACACAAGCCGCTCCTCCTCTACCTTCTCAATAAGTAACATAAACGCGAAGCAGTATCACTCCCCCCGAAGCACCCACTGTCTGTATTCTTTGTCCCAAAATCATCAACTACGGACTTGGACTCCCCTTTATCCAACACCCAATGCTCAAGTAACATCCCCAAGTAACAAAGACCGCTTTATCCCAAGAAACCAACCATAATTCAAGCACTCGACAATAAGCAAGTAAAATGATTAATTCCTCTCCAGACCTCACCTTCCTCCCATCCATCCACAAACCCTTCCAAAATGTCCCAACAATACGACGTCCACCATACATTCGACAGCCGAGATCCCCTCCAGCGCCCCAGCACCAGCGCCGACATAAGCGACTACATCCCGCTGCAAGCCGGTCGCGAAAATGCAAACGATCCCACCCCCTTCAACGTCCTCGAATGGCTCTGCGTCTTCTACGGCCAGAAAGTTCCTCCGCTGCCCGTGATTCGCGCGCGAGATATCGAACAAGTTCCTGATCAGAAACTCCAGGAAACCATAGAGGAGTATCAACTCTTTACCCCAACGGTGAAGGGCGTGAAATTAAATCCCTTTACCGAGATTGGGATTGAGGGATTTCCGTTGATTGAGGACACGATGTTTAATATCGTACGCAGCTATCCGGCTGATGAACAGTATCAGGGTCCGCATAATTTGATTTGGTTGGTGTCGAATTCGTATTGGAGAGCGGGTAATTATATACTTTACTTGAAAATTTCACTTTCGGTCTCTCTCATGAAAGATAAAACAGAATAAGCGAAAATACTAACACAACTCTAGTGGCCTGGGCCATCTACGGCAACTGGGAACTCTGGCCGCAAGTAAAATCCCATCACCGCATGATGTTCGAACAAGTACTCTCCACCCCCAAACATCCCCGACACATACTCTACCGACACCTGAACGAAAAGCGAAAAGGCAACAACAACCTCAACATCAAAGAGCGCCTCGGAATTCCCTACTGCGCCATCCGACACGACGACATCCAGCAGCTCACCGCTGACATATACGGCATCTGCCTCATCATATTCACATGTCGACCCGGGGGACAAGCAGTAAACATCCCCGGCCTCAGCAGCGACCAATCCCCCCGCCACTTTGCACCGACCATCCGCGGGGAGTTCAACCGACCGCACAAATTCATCCGTCTCTCCATTGGCAGCGTGCCCGAAAGATACAGACACTATCCCGACGCGAGTCTGCTGCCGCTCTGGCAGATGTACGAGCCAATGATGCTCAACATGCCGAATTTTCGACACTCGGATTTCAAATACGTACGTCCGACGTATGAGAATACACGGGAGTCATTACACGAGGATGCATACCTGCGGCCGATGAATTACGACGGGGTGAATCATCCGTGGAGGGCATTGAACGTTGCCTGGACCGAAGGGCATAGTGCTCGTCAAAAGGGACTTCCCGATGCACTTACACAGCCGGCGAATTGGCCCGAGGCCTTTCCGCGTAAACCACTGACCCTGACGATTTCGATGGGGTGTATACTTTTGGGAGAGGAGGATCCCAAGGATCCGAGGTCTTGGACTCATGATTCACGTAAGATCGTGTGGATAAGGCCGGACAAGCTAAGGAGAGAGCAACCAGATCAGTAGTGTAATCGTTATGCAGAAATTGGGGGATAATCTTCATAATTTTCTGTAATCAGTAAGGAGTTTCTTGTAATCTAAATATCTGCTCTAAGTTTTTAGCAGACAGAAAGGAGTATCTTCACTAGAATTGTAAATTCGATTTCACAATCATATCATAACCAATCATGTAAAACCATTTGATCTAAATTAACCCCTTAAAAAATAAAAAATCTATGCCCTTTCTCCAAGAGCATACAGTAGAAATACAACTATAGTCGAGAAACCCGGGGATTCACTTGGAATACATAGATTACATAGATTATGATCAAATAATTACGAGGTACATTCACGATTCAAATAACAAGACTCTTAGAAACCAAACCCCGACGAATCCAGACTTCAAATAGTACATATTCCGCATCATTTACACACCCCTCACCCTTATCACTTACTCATACTATCACATCCCTCGAGTTCTCTGAACCATTCCCCCCTGGCACCTCAGTAGTATCTACGTATAAGCACTTGCGTACATCTCTCTCTACGAGTTGGGTTTAGCGAGAATATAAGATGGGAACTCGAGTCGTTGCTGTTTTAATGGAAGATCTAGTCACAAACGTTTTGATTTTTACATCGATTAGATTTCCTCAATGCCAATTCATAACACCCACCATTCCCACCCATCGAATCAAAAGGGAATCTAAGCTCGACATGTTCTTCCAATCCATGCATGGTGCACGGATTTTTGTGAAAGCTGCGCATTATTCGCACAAAAGACTGACTGCAGCCCCATCGGACTTTCAAGTGCGTTGAATCGTACTACGATCTCAATTTGATGGAATATACGAGTATTAGAAGAAGATGAAGCGAATCAGAGGGAATTTTGGAAAATGATGGGAAGGAAAACCCGGGTACGAAGTAGAAAGTACTTACAATTTACACTCGATATTATGACATTAAAGTTCACTCAAATAGTACACAGCAACACATGAGAAAGAAAGGGGGGAAAATTGAAAAGAAAAAAAAATGAATATAGGGGAGTTTCCTTTTTTTACAGGAGAGCTGTTTCGTTTTGTTATGTTTTTGGGGTTTTGAAATAATGAAAAATGAAAAATCTTAGGGCATCCCATAACAAATGAAATAATGAAATCTAAATGAGTATTCTCATACTTTATTACAAATGAAAAATGAAAGATATTACCATTGTGTTTTTACCAAAATTGCGAGCGGGGTCGTCAACGTCTTGTATGAGTTTAGGTGGCGTTTTTTATGGCAAGTCTCATGGGGGCAAGATGATTTTCAGGGACATCTTCATCTTCTCCATCTTTCTGTGGCTTTCCAAACTTTTCTTTGAATGAATCCAGCCAGTGAGCAGTTTCCATGTGCTTTCTTAGATTCTGCTTCATGCCTCTGAAGTCATGGCCACATAGCTTGCAAACAGTCTCTGGTTGATTTTTGACCTCATGAACGAACATAACATGAGCTCTCAAAGCAGCGGGATGGGGGGATCTGGCATTACAACCTTCAACAGTGCATACACAGCTGTATTCCGCGTGAACGGTATCCATGTGTACAATAAGACCAGATTTGGTCCCGAAAGGTTTTTCGCAGATTTTGCATGGGAATTCGCGAACGTGAGTATCTAGGTGGTAGTTCAGGCTTTTCAGAGTACTTAGCTTGCGTTTACAACCAGGATGAGAACATGGAAAGGTTCCATGGAAATTTCTGACATGGGACTTGTAAGTGTTCACAGTGGCGTATGTGCGATTACACTCTTCACACTTGTTTTTGATCTCTCCATGAATCTGCTCGACGTGTTTGTTGAGACCAGTTTTCTGGGGGAATTTCTCATCACACTTTGGACATGGATAGAATTGGCTTGAATGTTTAGCCATTTTATGAAGAGTCAGAGAGTGCTTGTCACGTACATGCTTTCCGCATGAAGTGCAAATACAAGTCAAGCCGCTGGCTTTTTGACTGGATTTCTGAATTCTGTTACTCATCTTGACAAGTTGTATGTTTACTATGTAAGTTTTGATAACCGAGTAAGTTTAATACTACCGTTGTGTGAATGAGTGGATGTTGTTGTTGCTGTATGAATTGAGAGTGAATTGATGGAATTACCTTGAAGAAACTCTGCAGTTTTTATGCAAACAAAAGTGCCCTGTTCAGTTGTGAAATTGTTTTACTCTTGGTGAATAGTCGCAAGTACAAGCACAGTATAATGCCATTGTATTTTTGTAGAAGTATTTCCTTGTTTCATGTCGGCAACAGAGACAGGATCAAAAACTGAACAATCCCTTGTCAGAAATTATGATTTAGCACAAAGATGACTGGCAAATTCGATTGGTTAAGCTTTACTTTCTGCATTGAAATCGAGATGATTGTACATTTCAGTAGATATAATGTACAAGATGAGATCTTATGCTGCTTCGTACCCCACATTCAACTAGTACAAGCTCGAGTAAACAATTGCAATGCTCGCCGTCATCTCCATTAATATAAAACACATCACGTGATAATTGATATATCTTCGGGAACACACCCCCAGATTAAGAGAACGAAACGAATTGTTTCCGTCCGATCTGTAGGTCAGACTGTGTGAGATATCGAGGGTTCATCCCACCTTTTGAGGAGATGCTACTTTCCATGACTCCATGGATGAATGCAACTGAAGGCATGACGACACATGACGAGGTCGAATGCCGAATTTCCATATTAATATTCATGCCAGGATTTTCAAAAGAGAAGCAAGTGATGTTACAGAGAAAATGGGTGCGACAGATGAAAGGACAAGCAAATGCGTCTGGTAGATTCATCTCGACTTAAAATGATTTGATAAATGAGCGCGAAAATTTCCGATACATCATCTGTTTGAGCAACCCACACGCTTTGTGCAACATGGTCTCAAGTTGGACGACCCCTCATTACGACAATATTGTTTGATCTGAGGAAGGAAGAGATGATATGAGAGGATTGGATGGTGGAGTTAGGAACCAAGAATAGAAAGTTTGAGAGATGCGCAAAAAGGGTTGTTTCGAGCGTATACAGACATGAAGAAAATACATGGCGCAGCATGGATTTGATGGATTTGAAGGACAGAAAAAAACGTTATTCGCTATTCTCAAGCTTGATTGTGAGAGTCATGAAAAGAGCACTTGTTTGATCCTCAATAAGAATGATTTCTCTGATTTCTCCAGAATGGATTGATTAGCGAGTATAAGACATACTATTCCTTTTGTTTCGCGTGATGGATTTTGGTGGTCAACAAGTTCAGGAAGAGGATTTTTGAGTAATTGGTGAGGGTATTCAACTTCCAAGCTTGGTTTGAAATCTCCGCTCGACCGCTCTTCAACCAATAAGGAATCTTTTGGATCAATTTTAAAGGATCTTCAAGGCTGCAGCAGTGCATTCGGGGAGGGTTGGTCCCTTGAGTATGGTAACATTTAACCGCTCCAAATAAATGGCATCTTATCTCATCTCGTCTCATCTCATCTCATAAATATAGATTGCGGAAGAGGCTGAGATGAAGGTTGAAAGGTAGCAATTGATGAATAATGTTAGTTGGTGGCATGTAGGAATGTGGAGGGAAATGTTGTTATTTGAATATCGGAAATTTCCTCTTGCTGCGGTGTAAAGGAATCATTTGAATTGGATGGATGTAAGAGACCGACGGGAAGGAGCATCTTTGGCTTACACACGTGGCGCAGAAGGGAGGGAGGTAGGTAGGTAGGTCGTACTGGATAGTAGATCTAACGATTGTACGTAGGAGGGAGTACGCAAGAAGATGATGGAAAGGGTATCTATCTACTACCTACTACCTAGGTATGATCTACTACTGACTATCTACTACCTTACTAATCAAGAGTCATGATATTTTCCTTTTCCTCCCGAGGTGCTGTGGATAATTCTTCCTGATGTGCGGAATATGAAGAACATGAACTGAATCGGATCCTTTCCTAAAATTCATTAGGAGTCAAGAAAGGAAAAAAGATTTACTCCAATGGATCATTTTCACGTGTCCCTTTACGGTCCTTTTATCGAACCTATGCAATGTGTTGTTGTGTTGTCGTCTTGTCGCCGTTGAGCCGAGTACAGGATCGTATCTAGATTGGACTAGAATCACTAGATACGTAGACACGGTACCTACATGTTGAGTCCTGAGTCGGATCAATCACGTCAATATGCACCATGAAAATGCTTTTCATTGAATTTTCTTTCTTCACTCTACTTTAGTCAGATCCTCTAGTCAGGTACAGGTACCATTTTAACTTCTAAGGCTGAAATTCTATTGGAAGTTTTCAACCATGAATTAACCAAGAATTAACCGCCAATTCAGGTTAATTCAGGTACCAGTCAAGCCAGTTTTTGCAGAGAGATCCACTTAAATTTCGCTTGTCTCCCGAAGCGCCTATAAAACGAGATTTGTCTCATCATAATCCTTACTAGCCACACATTGGATCCTCGCCGTATCCTTGTCCTTCACGTTCAAATTTAAGATTACGGTTGATTGTGGGGATTAGCTTTGGCTTTTGGAACTGGACGAACTGGACGAACCGGACGGTATTGCAGTAAGGATGAAATGACTAACGGAAACACGCTTTCTCTCTTGTCTTGACTTTGCATCTGGACTCTGGACTGTTGAGTCTTGAGTCTTGAGTCTTGACTCTCTACTGGACCCATTACACCTGAATGAAGTGTAACAGAAGTGAAGCTTGGTACTGCTCGATGTTTTAGAAAGTGCAAAGACTGAAGCTTGAGACGATAAGAGATAAGTCGACAGAAGAAAGAGATTCCGTATGCCAGACGATGACCTTCACAAATCACGATTCGTGAATGTTCAAAGTCAAAAAGGAATTGAAATGAAATGAAATATGACGATTAGCCATGGAGATGGGAAGATACGGTGTAGCGGTACTCCCGTATACATCCACGGTACAAACTTAACAGACCAACTCAAAATCCGGAGATTGATAATGTTCAACAGACTTCATTTTATTTCATTTGTATGATTGTATGACAGAAACTTACTTCTTCCTTGCTCATATGAGATTTCTCCCCATTGGCCCATTCTCTTGATATTAACAATAGGAGAAAAGAGTCAGTTGATTTGATCGCTTAAATTAATTTTTATATTATCAATTCAACTTTATATCTTCCATTGCAGTGTAATACAGACAAACCTGGCTATAAGGGCCTAAAAATTTCGAGGCCTAAATGCCCGTATATAGGGGTTTCCTGTATATAAAGTTTCAGTCTCGGCATTTAGCCTTGTTTTATACCTTTAGCCTCGTTTTATATTTTCAGCCTCCCCATTTTTATTAAATTTGTTATATGAATTTATGGATTCATTATGTGATAGGCTAAAGCTTAGACCACTACTACCAATTTTATACAGGTATTGGGAAAATTAGAACTATATACTTTTATATAAGAGTATACCCATATAAATCAAATTTACTATATAAATTTTTTTAAAGATCTAAAACCATGCTCATATAAAGGGGATACCTGTATGGCCCATGCCCGTATAGCCAGGTTTGTCTGTACCATGTGGAATCTTGTGGATTGCCTCTTTTGGATATAATCATTGGAATCTAGATTGATGTGTTCTAGGATTCTCTACGGTACAATGGACCATTTCCCACTCATTTGTCAAGCAGATCAAGCATATCAACCAAGTCAAGCAAGTCAAGCGTGCACTTAATTATTAGCCGGGCCACGCTTCTCTACTTCCCCTAGTCAACCTGCGAAATCCACCGATTCCAACGTAACGTGCGTGGGAGGAAACAAAAAGAAAAAACAAAACGTTGTCAATTTACCCCCAATTCAATCACGGGCCATCTTTAGTAGGAAAAGACGAAGATCCACTTCTACTCGACCGCTCGCGCTCGCTCAGATATCTTCTTCATCTTGTGCCCCAATACTTCTTCCTTCTCTTCTCTCTTCCAACAACACACACACACACACACCCTCATTATCCCAATACCTGCAGCTTGCTTCAGACAACTCAATCAGACTTCGTTGGCAAAGTCTACAATCATTCAAAGTATATCCATACTCAAGAAAACATACTCCAGACATCTATCAGATTCACTCACCATCATTCGATACCTACCCATTCACCAAACACCAATACCCTTTCTACCTATTGTTCAAGGTTTGAGTCTATTGATCCAAAACACTCCACTTTCGAAACAATATCAAACATTATCTGCGCTTTGATCAATATCTTTCTGATATACATCTTCCTCCTCGAAGCAACCACCCACCAACGACTACTCAAATCTATTTAACGTTGGTTTCGACCCTTCAAAAACTATAACACACACTCCTCTCATACAATTACTTTCTTGTCAATAAATTCAAAAATCTTTACTCAAGAACTTTTTCCAAACAACCACATACACAATGCAGTTCCACGGTCTCACAGCATTGTTGCTTTCCCTCTTCGTCGCATGTGTATGCGCACAATCAGTTACCTCCACCACAACCTTCACATCTACATCCACCCACACTCGCACCATTACCGTATCTGAGGTCGTCGCATCCGTTACCTCCACCTACTCCACCTACAACACCTCTGCAATCGCACCTACCGGATCCGTTGGAACCATCATCGCATCCACAACCTCAAGAATTGGCGCATCGGCAAGCTCTCCTGTACCAACCTTCGTCGGTGCAGCTTCCAATGTTCAAGCAAGCTATGGTGTAATGGGATTGTTTATCATGGCTGTTGCAGCGTTGCTGTAAACAAACAAATGATGAGACAAAGAATGCGGGTCCATCTAGACGGCGCCGATCATGTCATTGATTGATCGGCATTCCTGCCCTATGGCATCTAGATCTTTTCTTGGAATGCGTTTCCAAAAATACCCTCTCTTCATCTCCCCATGATAAGAAAAACTTTACATATACGAAATCTTCGATGCGACATCTCATCACCTCAGTTTACTCTTCACACTTCTTTTTACGAAAATTACCCCCCTTTTACGGCTTGACGATACCTTTTTGTTCTTTTTTGATTTTACTTCTCACGCCAGAAAAATTCATGCTCGCTTTTTTTGATCTTGTTTTCTCTTTTCGACGGAGCACGAATACCCCCGATTAACGATTAAAATATACCCTCACACATATCTTTGATTCGTTACCTGGAGTTTTTTTCAATTCATCTTCTTTCTTGGTTACTCCCTCTACCCATACCTCGAGATTCCGATACGTTGATGCGTATACTGCGATGTCACTTGTGATGATCTAAACGTATGCTCTTTATTATGAATACTTGTCATATTACAATGACTATTCACAATGATGAGTACGTGTTTTGGAATTAGTATTGGTACGGGTAATCAATTTGACTTATTTGGATCCTTTTTATATTTGATTTATGGATGGGTGGCTTGATTTGCATTGGCGGTCATTGGCATGGAACAATATTTACACCACCTTTTTTGTTGTATACTCGCCGCTGATCGGCTTGAGAATATTGGGAGGATAGGTTTGGATAGAAGATCCTTTTCTTGACGAGATGCTTTTATACCTTTAGTTGTGCATAGTTTTTGTGGTGTGGTTGGTGATTTTTGTGGTGGTGCTAGATGCATGGAAATGTGATAGACGATGAATGCATAAAGCATGGAGAGGGGATGGAAAGATAGATAGAGAAAATGAGAAATCAATATGAAATACGTTGTTATTAATCATCTGTCTGTCATTTGTGAAGAAAGTTTGTGACTGATTTGTACTTGTTGGTGTGGTTGGAAGAATTGCTATGTACTATGTAATATAAGTAGGTATTCATAGGAAGTTTCACTTGAATTGGAAGTTTCGAGTGAAACTTCGTCCCTTTCTTTCTTTCTTTCTCTCCTTTCTGCATCTTGTATACGAATATCTGCATATCCAATCCCACACATTTCTACAACCTACCGAGCATCTACCCGTATGATGCACCAACTTGGAGGAACGAAGATATCCATACCTTAATCGTCCCGACTGTTGTTATTGTTATTATACTCCGATAGGAGTCATATATACTTTTTCGCATTTCATTTACCATCATATCTCTAAATCCCCTCATCGAAAATCCCTCAGATTCATTCCCCCAACCCCCAAATCAAAAATCCATCATATTCAATTGGAAAAATACAATGACTCGATACGAGTACGTCTATAGAAAATAAATACTAGGTATATTTTTCTTTCTTGCATTGGTAGATTGGAGGTCTCGATACTTAGATTGACTATCAAGTGTTAATGAGAGAGGTATTTATTCATAAATACCTAGGTAGGTACTTGAGGAAAAAATCGAGGAGACCCCATTCTCACCCCGTGCTCGAAGAGGTAACTATCAAGATGCAAAATGGAGGTTAGATAAATCCCAAGAAGAGAGGTGAAACAAGAAGGTGAATAGCTACATGTACCTACACACGGGAAGTTCTCGTTGTGCTCTTCACACTTTGAGATTTTTCTTATATTATTCATCGTTGTATAAGTTTCCCGCATACATGAGTTTTAGTTAGTATCATTCTACAAACCATAAATTTCACTGGATTATGATACTCCAGCTCGTCTTGGCTCTTTCGCTGTGTTGATTGAGATCTCTAGGTAGGTAGTTACATTCAACATTTAATATATGATTTTCTACCTCTGATTGAGGGAATGCGAATGCGAGATGTTGTTGTTGTTACTGTCAGTCTGGTTTTGGTACTTGTTGTCGTTGTGATTAGGGTTTTGTTATTAATGAGGAGTAATGCTGTCGTTTAATATATAAACAGCAGCGGACTAAATGGAATAGAAAGCCTATAGAATGCATAATATCTATCAATTTCTACACAACTCAAATCTTGTCCAGCGAGAAATAGGATAGGGGCTAGGCAGATGGATCTCGATTGTTTCCGTTCATTAGCATCATATCTTCCTCGTTTTTTGATGGCATTAGTGTTTTACTTCCGGATCGTTGGCCTCTTAAATATCCCACCTTGAATAATATTTGACAGAAGAATTTCGATGGGGAGCTCATGATCGTATTTGGATTAGTGAATCATACAAATGACCTGATTATCCTGTTGATTTTTCTACATGCGCGGCTTCGAGATTTACCAAGTAGTGCCAATCTTTTGACATATGCAATTCTGCAGTATTTAAGAACGGGCTATTGTGCATTCAAGATACCGGTATAGTATTATCAGAAAACCCCCAGACTGACAGAGAAAGGATTTCCCTCCATCAGTTGTGAAATAAACGGGAGTCAGAACCAGAATGAGATAGTCGATTCTACATACGATATCCAGGATGTTCTTCTCGCTTTGGTGTCAAAAACGAAATTGTTGAGTAAATCCATGGAATATTTACCCTGTTTCCTTGTATACTATAGTTGAAGAGCAGAGGAAGTGATTGTTATCGCTAAATCTTCATTGCTGTCAATCTTTCATTCTTTCCATATATCTTAAATTCCCCAAGCTTTTAGCAATAAACAAGCCAAATGATTATCCAAGCATTTTGTAAACTGTCTATAATCAAGAAATCACTCTGGTTTACATAGAACGATGAACTGAACTGAACCAGATTGGGCAGGATCCTTGTCCATAAAGTAGAGTTGATTGCAGATTTACTGTCTCAAGGAATAGCTAAGCGATCTCTTAAATAAGAAAGTCATAAAGCGAAAGGAAATGAAGATTGAGAGGAACTCAGAGCGGGGAAAATGATATTTTGGGGTTGTATATACTATTGGGAAAAGGGGAGGATGAGGAGGGGTAATTGGAGAGGGCTAATGAGTTATGTGTATATATTGAATACAAAGAAGTACATGGGGTTTGATTCAGTGAATCAACAAGAGCTAGTCCACGCCACTAGCGATCCAGATCTGAGATCAAGTGGTATTTAAAGACTACTTATTTGCTTTAGAATTCAATATGGATCGAACCCCCTAAATTACTTCACAGATAGGTTTGCAGCCAAGCGGTCATTCCGATTAGAGAAGTTCTCTCCCGCTGATTCGATAAATTTTTGATCTTTATCTCATTTTGACAGGTATCCTGCTTTCAGGAAATTCTAAAATGTTACCGTATATGACTACTCTTCGTTATCAATGTTGCAATTCATCATCCTCATTATCTATAATAATATCAATAGTTTAAATGACAATAGTAAGGGAAATAACAAACCCAAGAGTTTGGGGACAGCTAGCTGAAGACATATCTCAGTCGCTACCGGCAATAGCACATCCTACCGAGGATAGACTCGACTTTGGAGTTCATCTTAAGTTATGAAAACCAAGCTATGAGTATAGTAGGATTGAAGGACAAAGGAGAAGATTCGGCGCGGGCTTCTATACCACCAGTTTTGCTTTTCCAGGATGATTAGTGAGAGATAGAATTTGAATAATTTAAAGAGTAGGAAGATGGGACTGGGCAAATTGGTACGGGGTAATTGTTGAAGTGTAACTCTTAGGTGGGTTGATTTCCGCTAAACGAATCAATGTCGAGTCATTTAAAGCCGTTTTCCAGCTTGGAATCATTTAAACACCTTAGGAATATCCAGATTATCGATTCTATGGGAAATTGGGATTCGCCTTGTATCCGATCTTGTTTCCGATATCTCAGAATGTGTGAAAATACTCTATAATAGCCAGGATTGGGGTCTATACTTCAGATAACCGAATACTAGTGAAACTTCACTGTCGATAAATCTTCCACGTTGTCGATCTCAAGCCGCTCTCGTTCAACCGCCTTTCGCGTTGTCACTAACCATATGATCACTTCAGATCATGATTTAGACAAGTGTTATCTTCAAAGCAATCAAATCGAACTGACTTGAAACCTATGCTGCTTAACACTAGTCATGGCGCAATTTTAGGGAAGCAGTCCCGACCACACGAAACCATATCTACTGCTGGTTCACCGCTGCCACTTTAGCATGGAGATACAAGAAAGGCATGAGTGCGAGCTTGTATAGCACACCTGGGCATCTATCGTTCTCTCAGTGAGAGCTTACGGTTGAGGGAAACAGTGAATCGGTGAAAAGAGGGGGCTGTGTATGACGAGTGAATGCCCTGTTCTTGCTCTTCGACCACACTTTTGATAGTCTATGATAGCTACAAGACCTTTTCATAAATGTTCTAGACGGTCGACCCCCCATTCCATCTTCATGTGCACTCAGGGATTATCATTCGTGCTATAGCTAGCATATCCGACTAGCATATCCAGATTGTTTCGCACAATCCTTAAACATTGTGTAGGATGGTTTGAAGGTGTCCTTCCCAGGGGCGGAGGAGTTAGAGAGGAATATGATATTATGAGACTTTTGATTTATTGTGAGCTGGTGATAGCATTCTACTATATTTCGCTCCTTCGCCACTCGCAATTCCTTACATGGAAAGGACATTGATTATCTGCTCATGGCAAAGAACATAGGCAAATAGGGCATAATGATCTCTATAAATTCATTCGATAAGAAATGTCAGACATCATGACGAGAAAAGTAAACCACAGATACATTCTGAATAGACAGGAACGATGTTTTCTGCACAGCTCGCACGATTCTAGATAGAAGCAACCACAAGATTTCAAATCTTCGAATTTTCTTGTATCAGGCACGTCATATCAAGTACCGAGTAAATACCACAAAAGCAAAGCGCACGAAGCGCGCAAATCAAGCCATCATTTTCATTATCATGATCCATTATCCGGCGTTGCAGTTGATTCTGCGGGGGCAGAAATTTATTGTACCAGGATCGTGATTGGATGTGATTGTACGATGCAATGAGGCTCTAGTCCTAAAACAACCAGCACCTATAGATTAAACTATTGAATTATTTCCGCATTCGAATATCCATGTTTTCTAACTAGCCAATCATCTGTATTGACATTCATGTGATCATTGCTTGCGATTCTAGTACTGGAATAATATCAACGACTGAAATTCCGTGAACTCTGACGAAGCGCGAGTCTGATGTCTTGTCAAGGTATTAGAAGCTTCAACTTTAGTACAAAATTTGAACCCCCCGATAACGGCTGTCTAGCTGTCAGTAATATCTAGAGTCTAAAAATTTATTTGTGGCGCTAATCTACATGCCAGAATCAGGAGCAGGGCCAATTTGCCATGTAGATTGAAGATCGTCCCATCACGTTGCATTGAGTGTTCTCGCCGCACACATGCATATCAAAAGGTGGGTAAGTGTTTATTACCTAACACCAATGTTCGAAGCTATTCAAGGAGTGTGCTTCCCTCATTCTTTTTTTTTTAAATGCTAGAGAATTTGGAGAAATTGGAGAGTTTCATGATTTCGTAGTTTTCGCTGTTACGAATGATGAATTTATTCATTCTTGCCTTCTTCCTTGTTAACAGCGAAGCAATCACCATACCTGAACCTCCACTTCCCACACCTGCTTCAAGCGTGGCAGTCCAATTGAGAGCCCGTCAAACGACGTCGTTTGGTACACTTTGTGGATATTCAAATGGCGACATCGAAATTCCTCGGACAGCTGAACCCGGATATGCTTGTCGCGAAGATACTGTCGATAATTTATGGGGATTTTGCCTAAACACTATAGCTGAAGCTACCAATTGTGATTTTGTTGGCTACTGTATCGACGATGGCACTTGCTCTACCGGTTGTGGGAGGTCTAGTTTGACACAAATTCAATGGTATGTACATTATTTGACTGTTGGACAAATAGCCTGTCACTTGAAGACTGACTTTACTGTAGTACAAACGCAATGCCTTATTGTTCAACAGCTTTATTGGTTTCCGAAGAACAAACATATACATATCTCACATGTGCGACATCGCCAACCACCAACTTTTATCTGGCCAATCCAACAAGCAGTTCTGTGTCGACAATTTTGTCGCCTGCCGGATCACAAGTACCAACCACGCAATATGATTCTACAACTGTTGTCGCAACGTCCTCATCAGCTCCTGATACTCAGTCAACTAGTGCGCAGTCAACTAGTGCGAAAGCTTCACCGAACAATGTTGGAGCCATAGTTGGAGGAGTCCTTGGAGGCCTTGCTCTTATTTTCCTTATCATTGTTGCCCTGATCTTCCTGAAACGATATAAACCATCGACTTCACTGAAAGACGAGAAAGATGTCAATGGGGAATCAATAGCTTTCACAGGACCTGTTGTCGACAATAGCGAATTGCACGAACTTTATGATCATAGAAAAGAGGCTAGGGAGCTTGATTCTACCACCTCGGTAATGAAAGAAAATTCAAATTTGAAGTCCGGAGTCTTAATTGGGAATGAGACAACAAGAAATACTGCTGCGGTTGAATTGGATATAGCTCCTTGATGCGTTCAAATAGATCACATGTGTTATAGGTCTGAAACTATTCTTCAAGTGACAATCATCTGGCGACGTTATCTCTAACTTGGCCATTTTTGATGCAAGGGAGGTACATCGCTCGCAGAACAGATCGAGGCATGCTGATAATGTTATTGTCCTCTACAGTTAGAAGCAGCGGAACAAAGCGATGGCGACATACCTGCTTTAAGCAAGTCGGGACTCTCTAGCCAGTAAGTCAAACCATCCGGAATTCTACCTGCTGGAAGGACTATTGGTGGTCGAAGAAACCACATTGAATCCATCCATCGAAATGTTGATAATGTCGACGTTGAACTTCTCACAAAATCCTCGGGTTACGCAGAGGTGGACGGACCTATCGAAATGCACCATTAATTTGATTGGACAATATGTCAAGACACACGTGATCAAGCATTCTTTTGTTGCATGTCTTGATTCTGGGAGAAGTTTTGGGAATCCTGAAGTTTTGCGAAGGATTCCCAAAACCGCCAGATGATTTCCTCCTCCCAAATTCCCGGAATTTCCAAGACGGCCAGAAACAATTCCCTACCCACATCGATACTTTACACAATTTGGTCCGCAATGATTCGATTGACATATTTAATAACTCTTGATCCAATATTCATATTTTACTAAATGATTTAATCATGATGAAAATAATCTCTACTTTTTGAGTGTCAAAGTCAATTCTCAGATTTTATCGTTCGTTTCAAGTAATGGGAAATGTTGATTTATATGAAGTCTAGGCTAGCCTCTTCCTTTTTGCATACCCCTTCTCTTCTCTTCTCTCGAAAGCAGATGTGACTAACACCTCTACATTTCATTCAAAACTACCAACAATGGAGGTCAGCCTTACCTGATTCTATCCTACAAAGCTGATGCCGTGGAAGCAAAGGTTTGACGTAATGGCTGAGGCTCTGTACAATTTCCCCCTCAAAATGGAAGTCGCGATGCGCAATATATTCGTGTATCTGTTGTAAACTGGCAGGTAATCTGAAGTACGACTACCAGATTCAGATTTGCTATTTCCTAATCCGGATCTCTTTGGGAAACTATGTGTAGGAAGCTTTTTCGATCCCAAAGTCCCTCGAGTTTAGATGTGAGACACACTCACATTTATGGTCTTCTCTTCAATTCCTATCGCCCAATCCTCGAATCATGGCTTCAAGTCTCACAGTATCTCTCGTGGCAGCTTTTCAAGCAAGCATGGCTGTACTCCTAGTGATATTCTACGGTGCTCTATCAGTATACATGAAGCTTCTCGATAGCAAATCTGCCAAAATGATGTCCAAAATCTCAGTCAAATTCTTTCTACCCGCATTGGAATTTGTCAAGATCGGCAGAGAGTTACATGCTGGAGGAGGCCATCGTTACAACGTCATTTTGGTGTGGGCATGCTTAACACATACGATTTCATTCTTGATTGGTGCAGGTGCTCATTTCATCTTCGGGATGCCAGATTGGATTACCGCAACTATCATGTTCAACAATACGACAAGTTATCCTTTAATGTTGATTCAAGCTTTAGATCAAACTGGTCTTTTAAACCCTTTACTTCTAGAAGATGGAGGAACAGGATATAATCCAATCGAACAGGCAAAGTCATATTTCCTTGTCTATTCGGTTCTTTCAAGTTGTCTGACATTTGCCATTGGTCCTCGTATGATGGATACAGAGTTCGCAATTGATCCCCCCGATGAAGAGGATCTTTTGTCTGCACTCGCACAGGTACAACAGGACAGGGAGGGTGAGAGTGAAGATGATAACGAAGGATTGCATTTTCCGACCGAACACACCAATCTTCTCTTGCCTCAGCATCGACCAGCAATTTCTAGCAGATCTACCTCTTTCTTCCCATCGAGACGTGCTTCGGCTACTATGACACCTCCTACACGAGATACAAATCGAGCAATCGTATACGAAAGACGTCCTTCCTCTATTATAAGTAGACGAAGATGGTTTGAACTTAGTGATCGAGTTCGATGGTGGTTACTTTTCTTTTACGACTTCTTGAACGCACCTCTTCTTGGCGCCATAGCCGGTGCAATCGTCGGACTGTCACCAATTCTTCACCGAGCATTTTTCAACGAAACAGTGGACGGAGGAATTTTTACAGCATGGCTCACTGCATCTCTTGAAAATATTGGAATTCTTTTTGTCTCTCTACCCGTCGTAGGTGCAGGAGTATCACTCTACTCAGCCGTTACCAAAACTAGTGAAAAGGGGAAAGGCAAGGAACCTACTAGCACACCCTGGTTTACAACTTTCTATGTTCTTGCAGTACGATTCGCAATCTGGCCTGTGATTTCTACGGGAATCATTTACTATTTGGCGAAAAATACAACTTGGGTGGGAGAGGATCCAATGCTTTGGTTCTCGATGATGTTCATGCCGTTAGGTCCGCCTGCTGTGAAGCTTATCACAATGGTAGAGGTCAGTGATGCTAAAGAGGAAGATCAACATAAGGTTGCTAAATTACTCGCGGTAAGTTTTCTTGGTCTCTCATGAAGAATAGTAGCTAATTTACCAATAGATTTCGTATGCTATATCTCCAGTCATGTGTTTTGCGGTTGTAGGAAGTTTGAATGCATGCCAAGCGGCAAAAAGTTGATGGTTTTATTTCATGACTTTTTCGCATGCTCATGGATGGTAATTGCGGAAGATATTTGAAGCTTTTGAGGAGGATTGTCAATCTGTGCGCAAGATGAAGTTGCGATGGTTTTTAAGAGGAACACCGGCACACAAGATATTCTGCTTTGCATCGTTCATCGTTCATCAAGCTATTTGCATTTTATCATTAGATCTTGATTTTCTTCATAATATACCTTAGGTTTTGGTTCGTCGAGAGAATTAAAACTTATGGCACCTTTTTTTGACTTATGTGAATGCTTTCGCATGGCTTGCGGAGGGTTTAAGGTATCGTATCCCTTCACATAACCTCCGAGTATGCGACGAAATGAGTACAGCTTCAGATATTTGATCTCCATCGGGACAATAAACAAAATCAAAACAGTATATCGCTACAATATTATTAGTTCCATTTTACGTTTTTGCAAATCAACCCTGATTTACCTGTTATTTCCTAGCATTGTCACAATACATATCTAGTACACACATAAATTTCTTTCTCTTTCTCTTCTCCTTTCTTCCATAGAAGAAGGGAACAGAAGAATTGAGTCTAGCGAATGGAGATGATTAAATACTCTCTCTCTCTGTGTCTCTCTGTCTCTCTCCGAATACAGAATATGTAAATATGTAATCGTGGGTAGGTACTAGGTACCAAGTAGTAAATGTAATTTGTCACTTTTTGATGCTTGGAATTGGAGCTTGAATGAGTGATGTTTGAACTTTTGACAATCTCGTCCATTCGTGTTGTAGATTGGGGGGAAATTTGTATCGGGGGATGAGTTTGTGGATGAGAGAATGTTGAGTGTTCGGCCATTTCTTGGTTTGTGATTTGTGGGGGATAGAGGGGAGAGGACGAAAGGATCGTTGCGTATTTATTTTGTAGAGCAGAGTTCCTTCTCGCGAGATATGCATACAAAACGTGTATAGTACATGCGTGCATACATGCATACCGCTCAGTTCTCTAGACCATGATATCGATTTGATGACTGATATCTATCTAGTCAGCAAAATCCATCTATTGATCTATCTACCCCGTATACCCTCACCTACTTCCCGCTTCTCACACGACACACTCCAAAGCAAGAAAGCAATCAAGAAAGAGAGGCATAAAATAAAAGCAAAGAAAAATGATACCTGAAAATCCCTCCCCTTCCCCTCCTCTACCCCGCGTACCGCCAATTCGAATTTGAACTCGAATCCGAACTCGACTCCCCGCCTTCATTTTTCACAGCCAACTCCTTCCTTTCGAATCTCGATCTGGGCTTACCGTGGCATCTGGTTGGGGAAGGGGGGAGGGGATCATCGATAAGGGGGGAACAATGTGGGTGGTGGAGTAGGTAGGGGAGAGGTAGAAATATGATATATTCGGTTAGTAGGTACGAGAAAGAATGGTGTTATGGATGTGCTATTTCTAGATTCCTTTAATCTTGCATCTGGGATGAAGAAGAGAGTTCTAGTTCTCAATGCTGCTTACCCCTATTCCCGTGGCGTGGTGAGTATTTCTTGCCTGAGAGGTGGGAGGTGTAGTTACTGTTGAATGTTACTCGGATGCGTGAGGACGGGTTCTCGAGTGCGAATCCTATCGGTCTAGGATTCTTATGGTGTATGTGGTATGTGGAGTACTACCATTCAGTGCAGTCTATGTATTTCGATATGTCGAAGTTTCGCTTGAAGGATCTACTCTCGTGGAATGTATACCTTGTGTTGTGTACTGACGAATCTCTTCATGAAGTATCGGGCCCTAGCTCTGTTGCATCGAGAGCGAAACCCACTAATGCGATGTGATATTTTCTTAGATGGAGCTTTCCATTTTCTTGCTATAATTGGTCTTATCTCCCGAGTTTCATAGATCACTTCTTCAATATGTGTTATTTAATGATTTTGTGGTGTTTGTTGGATTTTTTTCGGGCGCGGAAAATCAAAGGACGTCTTCACATCATATTGAGATTCCTGCTTTCTTGATATCACCAGATTTTGTTTTATTTTAATTATCCAAAGTAGTTGGATTTGCGATGTATTTCGTACAGTTTACACTACACTTCCACGCCGCATCAACCGACTAAAGAATGAAAAGCATACAGAATCAGTCCCAACAGAAAGCCCCGATCTGCTTGTGATCACCACCCACTTGGAAAATAATTACTTTATATATACCACAATTTTCTATAGATACCCAGTTGAAAGAAGGCCGGTAACTCATGAATGGATGGCAGTCAAGGGCTATGATAATTCAGTCTCCAATCCAATAGCAGGTAGTTCTTGATTCCGGGATCAATAACATACATGAATTGCAGTGCATACATCCCAGGTATAGACAAAGAGAGTACTTTTGATTGATCAGTAAATCCCAATATCCCCTGTACCACACTTCCAAAGGTTCAACGGCCGGCGAATAAAGGAAGGCCTGGAATCAAGACCTGAGACTTTGAGCATTGACTGCCTAGTAGTAATGCGGGGTAAGACATGGCATCTCAGGAATTTAGTTGAACATTAAGTTTGGGAATGTTGTTCAGAATTTTGTTGTCAATGCAGCTTTGTAATTCACTCCCTCGAGCTTGCAAGACGTTGTTCACCGTGATCGTCAATTCTAACCGGGTAGGTTTAAGATTAGGAATAGTTTGCTTTTGAGAAGCTCGATTGTAAATTACGTGAATTTCACGTAGCTACCTTGAGAAACGATCAATTTTTTTGGTAAAAGGAACTGCGTAGAAGTTTTGCACCTCGAGGACACAAAAAGTGAAAGAAGAGAGGATCGATTTGTGTTGAATATGCTTGGTTTTCAAAAACGGAGAATGCAAATCCTTATCACTTGGGCCCCGAGAGTATATGCTCAAAGGCCGGCCATGTTGCCAAGTTGATACTGAAGACTCTAGAATCGATACTGAAGTAATGTGAGGGAATATTGAATGAGTATAAGCATGACTCAAACCCTTTTACGCATGAGATAGAACTAACCAAGAAGCCTGATGCTTCGAGAGGTAGTGTTCAATGGGACCCTTGAAACGCGAGGTTTAGGTTCTTTGTCGGTCAAAGTCAATAAAACAAACGAGGCGCATGCGATGATTTACATAGTCCTGTGCTGGAATCTTTATAATGGACTCAACTCCGTTTGCTTGGATTCGGATACATGCCCACGTACCGATAGTCCGAAGGTTGATACCAAGAATACCTTTCCAGGTCCGCAAGAGCTTTCTTTTACGTGGAATACTTGGCATGAAGGTATAACCGACTTCTTTAGGTTCAATCTCGGAAACAAAAAGATATGCGGATAAAGAACATTGAAACTTGGTTGGTGTCAGATCATGCGGATGCTTAATGCTGGCATCACGTGATTGAAAAGAATAACTCACATAAAGAAGCGTCCCTTTTATTTCATATCAATTCGGACAGAATGATGGATCGCCGAGAATTATAACTGATCATGCCGTTGTACTTGAGATCCTTCAATTGAGACAATATTGATGACTTCATCTAAATTCTATTCCCTTTTTGAAAGGATTTGCGACCTTTTTTGGGGACAAGCAACATCCTTCAAAGTAATGATTGGATGGCTGTAAAGTGCCTTTGTTGAACCACGAGAAAACGAGGAATTGAGGAATCGAAGCTTGCATCCTAGAAATGGAAGCTTTTATTTATCAATGTGGATTCCTGCAATCAGAAGCCATAACACAACTTTAGAGGGTTTCTAAGCTCGCATTTCCTTCGGGTGGCTTCCAAGTGGACACAATTGATTCGTCACAACATTCAATTGTCGCTTCGCCTCCACTCACAGCTTGCGGTTGTCTCGGAAAATGGCAATCATTGACGAATCCAACATTGATCTTCTTGGGGTCCTTTGATGATCTTGAAGATCGAATGGAATATCAGGTTGATGTATATGAATTAAGGAGTCGATTCCCCCTGTTATTGTTTCAACAAATTGGGTAAATGTGATGTTCCCTACAAATCTTTCCATTCCTTTTTTTCGGCGTTTGCTCATTCGTCATCATGAACAATGGCTTTTGATAGCATCGACCCAGAAATTGACAAGAAAGCTTAACACATCACCCAAGGGAAAGTATATGAAGTACATATGCATCTCTATGAGGAGCTTCATCGATTGGTGCTCCGTGTAAGAAACCCACCGAATGTATGCAAGATTATCTTGTCCAGGTGTGTGAAAGATGCCCTGAACCACTTAAATCTGGGGAAAGGACCACTAAAGTATGTGGTGATTTTTTAATAGATACCACACGGCAGATGTAGAAAAGTGGGAAGGTAAGCAAAGGAAGGGAGCGATTCCGGTGAAGAGACGAATGAGAAGACGAGATGTTGTGTAAAGGTTGACCTTATCCAACCTTATTGAAAGCTTTGATGGATCTTTGTAGTAGTCGCTGATCTCAATAGTTTAACAATAAGATACAACTCAAGATCAAGCACTGACTAGCGAGTGTATTGACCCTACGGAGGATGGGAGATGGGAAGATCAACGGTGTTGGGGATAAATATGGGAATGAATGTGGAAACGCATCAATAATCTAGATGATCTGGTGAAAAGTCATGAGAGTTATAAATCTGATGTTATGATTTTCGGATCATGCCGTGATGATAATCATGCTTCGCTAACGATCCTTTGCTTTTTAAGAGAGCAAAAAACATAAGAGACTTGCAGATAAATGAGTTCATGGGACAGTTCATACGATTAATCGTACTGTACTCTATAGTAGACACGAGTAATCACGCAATGATACGCAATACGACCTAGATGATTCAGTAAATATGTCGGTAGTTAGATTGATTGTGTTAATAAGTCTTTCTTTTCTTTCTATTTTCTTTCCCTCTATCTACTTGAATATTATTAATTGTTCGACGTTGAATAAGAATCGCTTATTCTAATAGGTAGATGTATAGATAGGTGGGTGAATAAGTACTAGTAAATCAATATTAAAGGTATTAATAATAACGATATTAATAATTACAATCATAATAAAGATATAAAATAAAAAAGTATAACTGAGTTGAAATACCGGCACAAAGAAACATGATTATATATCACAAGCTACAACTACCTACCTAGGTAATCCTCAGACATCGCACGGAGATGGCTTTCTTAGAGTTCCTTGTCAAAGAACGACGTCAGATACAAATCGGGTTTAGCTCGACAGATTTAGCATCCTTTAGTACGATTCTCTTTGCGGGGGAAAGCCTTAGCGGCTGCGAGCTAGACAGGGATTGTGAGTGTCGCTATCGTTGCTGTGAGGTGAGTGAATCATCTTCACCCCTTCCTCTTCTCTTCCCTTTCCTTTCCTTCCCTTCCACTTCCAGGTTCATAAAAGTCGATCGGATTCCTCTCTCTTATATTACTTTATCTTCTTATATATCAATGAATGAATCTTCTTATCTCTTCCCTCTTTCCTACCAATTCAATCTAAACCACAGCACTTTCTTCATTCCTCAATTAACAACTTCTACTTCATACCTTCCTTCTTTCTACCTTAGCCTTCTCTAGAATTCTCTCTCTTTTCCATACGATCAATTCTACTTCATATTGTAGAAGCTCAAATAAAACTATACGCTTTCCCCAAAGTCCATACGAAAGTTCAAGTTCTTACCCCACACCACACACACCACACACACTATAAAGTTACCAACCATTAGGTAGGTGACTTCAACGGAGAAACGAAAAGAAAGAGAACAAAGAAACTCGTGGGGATAGCTCCGTTGATATCAATTCTAAGTAAACCAAACTTCACTTCATCAACGACAAAGGATTCCTTATCACACACGGCACAAATCGAATATATCAGCTCCCGCCCATCACTCCGAAGCTGAGAGAGCAGCTTACGGCTTTCCGAAGAATCTCTCATTCAACACTCGCCTAGTTTCAGCAATCAAACCATCAACATCACCGACGTGATATTCGACCAAATAAATTTCCTACCTTTAAACTTTCAATCCAAACGCAGATATGTCTTCAAACGGCAATAGCAATAGCGGTGGCACCACACCTCCAAACGAATCCTCTAGACCTCGTCGTGGTTCCATCACTGCACAAACATTTACAAATATCTTTCGTTCAAACAGTACATCTACTGGAGGTCCGGTCGGTCCATTTCCGGGTCCTATTAGCACAGGCGCTTCTCAAGATCATAAACGAAGAATGTCGATCTCTACACTTGGTTTATCTGGCGCTGGTGCATCTCCTACACAATCCTCGGCGTTTCCTTTTGGTGGTCGACGTGGTAGTGTGTCAACTACGGCTTCTGAATCAATTGATGAAAGCGCCATTGATGATGAAGATGGACCTCCTAGAGGTACGCCAACTACACCTTTTGCACGTCGTATGTCATTTGGTGCTCAAGCACTTCGAACTGTTCGTACGGGTAACGGTAGCCCAGGCACAAATGGTAGAACTCCTTCTTATACTACTTCTACATTATCCCCAATTCCAGCAGGTTCACAAGGTGGTGGTAGAGTAACCCCTCCAGGAACTCAGTCTCTACAGGCAAGCACGCAATCAAAACCCAGAACTCCCTCTGACTTTGCTTCTTCTGCTCGTCCAGGTGAAGGCGGTTTCAACTGGTCTGAGCAGCTTAGATCTCGTGCCGAGAGCCAAGTCTCTCAATCCCAACGTCCGATCATGTCAACCTCTCCCCCAAATAGTCAAAGATTTAGTGTTCCAATGCATGAGCGAGCCAAGAGTATTGGTGACGCCCCAGCTCCACCCACTTCCGTCATTCCTCCTGTCGCGGCACCAAAGCCCGCTCGAAAGCAACCAGATGCCTTCCAAGAACGTATTCTCAAGGGTGATTTCTACATGGATTGATTACTATGAATACGCACACAAATTTCCTTTTGTCTTTCTCGAGCAAGAGCTTGAGAATGACCAGGAGTGGATAGGAGTGGATCTTTCAAAGTTATGGCGTTTATTGATCAGATCATTAAAGGAACAAAGAAATTTCTTTGCAACTATGGATTACAACCATCTGCAATTGCTTTCGCTACAATATAACATGGATACGGAATGTCGGATCTGCAGAATTGGGGTTGGACAGACATAACGAACGATGGAAACAGAAACAACGAGAATATCCACAGCTCTAGAGAGAGCAAGAAATGGAATGATTATAGGATTGGGTGATCGGATATCGGAGTGTACGCTGGACGTCTCATTTTCGAAATTTATTTTACTTCTTGGTTGAGGTTCAAGATGCTTGCTATAAGGCTTACTCGGATCAGAACATGCTCAACGGAGCAAACGATACAAGTAAAGAAAGAAATACTGAGCAGACTGGCGCTCTCGGACAGATGTGTGAGATGGAATATATGGATGCCTTGAAAAGATCCAGATTGATGATTGATGAAACTCTTTGTATTGCTGGCGCTTGTACTTCGCTGGGATTGTGAGCGGATGATTCGGCATGGCTTACTTGCTTGCTTACATGAATGAAATGAAACTAAATGTTGCTGGGATTGGGAATGGGATGGAATGTTTAGTTTATGCGTTTGAGCCTTTTACGCAGCTGGCCTTCTCCTTTTCCAAATTGTACTTTACATGAACAAAACAGCTAGCTGTTCTCGGTTGACTTTCACAATGTCGGCGAGCGGATGGAATTCAAAAAACATGTTAAAATTGATCTTGATCTTAATTTCCAATTTGTGACTTTTATCTAAACGTATTGATTAATTGACCTGGCACATTCGCCAATGTACTTGAGGTGTGTGTTTTCATGCGAAAAGCTTCGAACGGGTCAACTATTACAAGTCTGCCTATTTCCAGTATTTCAATAGTCGAACATACATCGTACTACTACTAACCCATAATAACAATCAATGGATGGGGGCAAGCCCCCAAGCCCCCATTGCTCGCTGCGCTCGAGGGATTTGGTCGGCGATTGGATCGGTGATAGGTGATGAGTGATGGGTGGAGATGGAGAAGCGCATACGCATATACATGCATACATATAGGTGTATGAAAAAATGAGAAGATAGGTATCGAATGTATGAATAATGATATGAGTATGTTAGGGAAAGCCATAGAATCAAGGACTAGCGTCATGGTTTGTGAGAAAACTCTGGGGTTGTATTAATTTTGGTTATTCTGCTATGACTCTGACTCTAACGCCCTACAGAGATGTGAAGGGTTGTTGAATGGAGGTAGGGTGTGTACTCCTCAGTATTGTACGGTATATCTTTACCTGTACATGTATCTTTCGCCTTTCTTACCACAGGAAACCATCGCTCCCAAAAATTGGTATAGTTATAGTATTGTCTTCGCTTCCTTTTCTCTATCCTTTTCTATCTCAAATCTGCTCTATTTTCAAAACCATGAACATTATGTCTACGATTTAATCATGAAAATCTATTGAACAATTAGCACTCATCCCTCATAAAGTAGAATCTCCTCTGGGGGCAATAAGAATACGAACCTGGTTCAAACTTGCAACATCCATACTAGCCATCCTCTTCTGCGCGATATGTCGAGCTCGTATAGAGCGTATACCCATCGGCGTTGATCTTCCACTACTTTCTGAGACTATTGGTGTGCTCTCCTTGGTGGAGGTTTCGGATGTGGAGGACGATTTGTGTTTATCTTTCTTGGATTTCGTGGAGGATTTGGAGGTAGCGGTTGTTTCTTCGGTGTCCGCGCCTGCTGCTTCTTTCTCTCTTCGCTTCTTCTCTTTCTTTTCCTTTTTGCGAGCCTTCAATGCGGATTCGTCCAAGGTTTCATTTTCTGATTCGGAGGTAGATTTCGATTTCGACTTGCGATCTTTCTTAGATTTTTTCGATTTCTTGGATTCGGATTTCTCTTTATCATCCTCATCTTCACTCTTCCTCTTCTTGCTCTTCTTTTCCTTTTTCTCCTTCTTCTCTTTCTTGCTCTTCTTGCTGGATGTCTTCTCTTCATCTTCCTGTTCCTCCCTCTTTCGTTTCGACGACTTCTTCTTCTCGGTCACAGGCTCTGGTGACTTCTCTTCCTCCTCCTCATCCGAGCTAGAATCACTTTCCTCACTACTACTCTCTGCTGCCTTCTCTTTGATCTCCAAAGTTTTAAGTCTCTCCTTCTCTCCATCAATCAAATCCTGAATTTTGTCACCAATCAAAACCCCTCCCTTGACAAATCTAATGCTCCCCCATTTCCTCTCCGCATAAATTGCTCTCTTCAGGTCCTCCCTCCCTTTCTGTTCTTTTTCGATTTCTGCTTCTTCCTTTCCATTCAACCTCCCTAACAAGTTCTGGAAAACGTCTAAACCTGTGCACTCCCCATGTCCTACTCCACTCCCTATTTTGGCACCCAATCCTAATGTATTATCTTTAATCACCACACGAATGTGCGACGCATTAGCTTCGGTATGGAATTCTGCATGCGCGGCATCTTTGGCTCCAAGGTATTCACCAGGGGTCCAGCCCTGTGATTTCATCATGCGATGACCGAAACTGTCGGTATTTCCAGACCATCTTGTATTATTTGGATCGTGGGAGAGTTTTATTTTGCTAGAGGAATGTTTGTTAGTATATGATTTATCATTAACAATTCTTTGTGAGGAAACGATGATGGAAGAACATACTTCTTGGGAGCAGCGAGACCCATCTTTGTGGTGGAATTGGGTGTGGTGGTAAAGAATTGAAAACGAAAGAACGTCTAATGTTTTGGTGTTTGATGGATATCGAGAAATCGGAGAAAAAAGTGGTCGGGAACTTTTTGTAAATTTTAGTGGGGTAGGGATATCAAGATAGTAAGCTAGTGTCTGATTGGCTGTGTTGGGGAGCTTGAATTTCACATGCATCTCATCTCATTGACGACTTTCTCTTTTCACTCAAACATTAATTCATTCAATCGTTCTCGAGAACTCTTCTTATCTGATATCGTGAATCTCTAAGTTCGTCAAGAATCTCTCACCTCATTTTGATACACGCAGAATCAACTTCTTCAAGATACGATCCTCACGTTCCCCATACTCTCATTCGCAATGCCAGGTCAATTTACCATGGATGACGATGCGAGATCCTTCATTTCCTCCCAAGATTCTGTTCCAGATACAGATTTTGTCGAAAGAGCCAACCAATTGCTAGCCCATGTATTAATACCTTTTATATCTTCCTTATCCTTAAACTAACAAGATATCTTTCAGCAGAAAAAGCGCCGTGATGCAAAGCATACCAAGATTGAACATAAACGTGCTCAGCGCATCAAGGAAGTCAGGAAGAAGCTTGGTGTTTTGTATGAGAATAAGAAAATCCAAAGGTGTGTCTTGTTCTCTTGCAATTCATCATTCATTTTCTTCCAGTATCCATATCTTGCATAGGATACGATCCCCCAATTACAGCCGTCGAACTCGAGTTTTGGCTTCTACGGAAACCCATATGGTCTATTACTAACGACCAGATAGAGGCAAGCTTCAAAAGGCCCAGTGGAAACAACTTCATCCCCTGGACAAGAAACGTCAGGAGCTTGAACGCCGTATATTGGACAGCATGAAAATCACCGAGAGCAATACTTTGAGCATAGCTCGAGAATTCAATGCTGTTGTTCTTGCTCGTTTGAGTGCCATGGAGAAACTGGCCGATATCCAGGACGCTGCTTGAAGATATGTTCGTGGAGTGTACTACGTTTCTGTGTCAGTTATTGATATTGTCATGGGAGAAGGTTGACATCTAAGATCCAAACATTGCTATTCATTATCGCTATACATATATACTCACTCACAGAACACATACTTATTTTAGGGCGTTGAACACACGGAAAGGGTAATCTGGGTTGGGAGTATGGTCGGAAGATACCCCTGAGAACTTGCTTATGTATATTGCACATTATTAGCACAATATCAAACACTCATCTTTTCACTGACATGCAGAGTCCAAACACTTCCCAAGTCCCATTTAATTTTTCTTCCATAGATCTTACAATTCCTCGTGCCGTTACCTTGGTATCCGTACAATGCTATGTTACAATCAAAAGCCCTCTCCCCGGTCATCAAAAGCCCGTATCCTCCTTCCAAAACCCAACAATTCTCCCTAATTCCGCAATCCCATTCCTAACCGAATCAATAATAACCTTGGCAATTCCCTCTCTCTTCCCCTTTCCTTTTCCAGCTCCTCCTGGCATATTCGGCTCCTCACTCCCCATAGTGGGCAACACATTGTCACTCGCAGACAAAGACACAAAGAGTGCGAACGGCGTCAACCATACACACAGTCCGAAATATGAAGCGATCTGCGTGAAATCCGGATATCCAGACGTATCGTAGATGGAAGTTGGATTTTGTATGGGACCTGCTGCGAAATGGCGGAACCAAAGATAGTGGTTTACTATTACCAGAGCTAATGCCTATTATTAGTTTTCTGTCTAAATTCGAGATTGGGGAAAGGGGGGAGGAGGAAAGAGGTCATACCACATGAAATGAGGAATAGCGGGTTGCTCAAGTGGACTACTGGGAATCGCCTCATATTCCCCAAATAGACCAGATGAGAGAGGATACTCATGACGCTGAGTTTGAAACTAAATCCATCGACCAGACATAAAAGGGCTTGAATCCCAATAATCGCGTATATCATTCGAGTCAAGAAGCGCTTTGCCATCACCGTGTGTTCCTCGACGAGCTCGGAAAGATAGTATAATCCAGAGGCTACACAATATACAAAATCAGTATTCGCACATACATATACACAAAAGAATAGCATCGCCAATGGATTCAGGAGGCGCGCTCTAGAAACTCAGGCTCAAGAGGATAGGATGAACTTACCAATGGCAGTAGTCAGGAAACCAAACCCAACCGCCACGCCCAGATATCCGACAATGGGTAAGATCCACATGATGTTTGAAAATAGACAGTGAGGTGTTATGAGTGCTGCATTATGTTTGCAGAGGGAAAAAGTGTAAATAGGAGGGGTTCTAAAGTTAGCTGTTCTTTACCTACCCCAGATATTCGGTTCGGTTGATATTCGGCAAACTTTTTCTGGTACTAGAATTTTTATCTTCTTATCGCATTTATTCGCATCGAGAAATGATAAATTTGTGTGCGACAATTCCATTCACTTTGTTTCCTAGAAAATCCAGCGTGAACCTTGGGCATTTATTCTTCCTCAGGTATATTTCTATAAGCAAGTAAAATCGATACCAATCCCCCAACACAAAAATGTCTCGCCCAGAAGATACACTGTAAGATTTCCCCTCCTCCCCTCCCCTCCATGCGACAATTCCCCATTCCCATCTCCCTAACACACCTCTAGCCCCCCCGACCTTCATTACAATGACACTGAAGCGCGCAAATACACCACCTCCTCCCGAATCCAAAACATCCAAGCGAGCATGACCAACCGGGCCCTCGAGCTCCTCGACCTCACCACCCCCTCCCTCCTCCTCGACATTGGCTGCGGCTCCGGTCTCTCAGGCGAAATTCTCTCCGCTGTGCCCGAAGACGAAGGCGGACCACATATTTGGGTCGGAATGGATATTAGTGCCTCCATGCTCGACATCGCATTACAGCGAGATGTAGAGGGTGATTTGATGCTGAGTGATATTGGCCAGGGCGTTCCGTTTCGAGCCGGAAGTTTCGATGCTGCGATTAGTATCAGTGCGATTCAATGGTTGTGCAATGCGGAAAGTAGTGAGGTCTCGAGTGCAGGACGACTTTCGAGGTTTTTTGGAGGATTGTATGCTTCGTTGAAGAGAGGAGGAAGAGCTGTGTGTCAATTTTATCCAAAGAACGATCAGCAAAGAACGATGATCACTGGTGCTGCTATCAAGGCTGGTTTCGGAGCAGGTATTTTGGAGGACGATCCGGGAACGAAAAATGCGAAGTTGTACTTGGTTTTGACAGTTGGTGGAGGAGATGTGGAAACTAGCAATGGAGATATTACGGGAATAGTGAAGGGAATGGATGGAGTTGACGTGTTGGATGCTAGGAAGAAGCATAGAGAGAAGGGCAGAAAGGATGTTAAGAAAGGTAGCAAGGCATGGATTTTGGGGAAGAAGGAGCAGATGGAAAGAAAAGGAAAGGTGGTTAAGAATTCGAGTAAATATACAGGACGGAAGAGAAACATTGCTTTTTAAAAGGCTTGATTGGGAAAAGTTCACGTATGTATTTGCACGCAATGGCGTTGGGGAGACTGGGGTACGGAGTATCATGATATCAGTTATTTTAACAACAATGAAAGACGTGTTTTGTGTAACAATAGGGTCCGAATGATGATGGTGCTATGCCGATATTTTCTAACATTTTGACCCTGCAACAATATTGCTATTTATAAGTGTTCCTACCTGGCCTGATGTACCACAGTCGAAATAGCAGAATAGTCCAATAGGGATGCACTGCACGTACTCTAGTCAGCCCTTATGACAGTGGCCTCCGAAGGGCCAGCGGAGCGTCGTATTCCATTGATGGTTCTTGTTGATGGGGGCAAGCCCCTAAACCCCTATTACTCGCTACGCTCGAAAGCCTTTTATCATTGGCCTATCCCCCATGATGTTGAAATCAAAGACAGAAGCGATTGGGCTCACAGTGAAATGAAGAAGAGAGATGCGGTAGGAATAGGAGGCTCGAGATGAATCACTAAATCTTTGGACCTATATGCCAGCCTTTCTGACTCTTTTCAGAACAACAAATGTGGATTAACTCTATTATCTGTAATCGGAATCATCCCGAATACCTTGATAGCTTCATTGCTGAAATTAGAAAAGACAACCATCACTTCAGAGTCAACAAAAATCTGTGAATATAATGAATTTTTTATGCACTTCAACCCCTTAATGTATACTCCGATCCATATCTAGGGTATTCTTTATACAGTCTATCCACCAATCTATGCAGCCAACTCCATCTTATCCAAAATAGCACGAGTGAATTGGTTAGTTGAGTTGTTTCCTCCCATATCACGGGTTCTAACGGCTCTATAGAATTATTAGTAACTTGTACAAATACAACTTGTGGTTGGTATCACTTACCCTTCAGCAATAACATCATAAACAGCCTTGGAGATTCTGTTAGCATGGTCATCAAGACCAAGATGTCTCAAAAGCATAGAACCAGAAAGAATCATAGCAGTTGGGTTAGCTTGATCCTTGCCCTTGATATCCAAACCAACATGACGGCAACCAGGCTCGAAAACAGCAACTTCACGTCCCATGTTGCATCCAGGGACAAGACCTGGACCACCAACCAAAGCAGCACCAACGTTGGACAAAATTCCTCCGTACAAGTTAGGCATAACCATAACATCGAATTGTTGTGGTCTGGATACACATTGCATAGATGCGTTATCGACAATCATATCGTTGGTCTCCAAAGTGGGGTAGTCCTTAGCAACATCGTTGAAGGTTTTGCGGAAAAGACCATCTGCAAGCTTCATAATGTTGGCCTTGTGAATACAGGTAACCTTCTTACGGTTGTTGGCAAGAGCAAAGCTGAATGCGAATTTGGCAATTCTCTCAGACTTAGCGCGGGTAATGATCTTAAGAGATTCAACAACACCTGGAACAGATTGATGTTCCAATCCAGAGTATTCTCCCTCAGTGTTCTCACGAATAATGCAAAGATCGACATCCTTGTGGCGAGTGTTGTATCCTGGGATGTTCTTGATGAGAACAATGGATGCGTAGATATCGAGTTCTTGTCTGAGTGCGACGTTGAAAGATTGGTGACCAGATCTCTCGACAGGTGTGTGCAAGATACCCTTAAGACCAAGCTTATTTCTCTTCAAGGATGCTATTGACTCCCGGAACAAGTCCTCGGAGTGTTTGTCTCCAGTTTCAACACCAGATACATCAACTTGTTCCCATTCGACCGGCACATTGTCTGCTTTGAAAATTGTCTTTACAGACTCGGCAACCTCGGCTCCAATACCGTCACCAGGAATTAAAGTAACGGTATATTTTCCACCATACTTTGTAGGCTTGAAGATATCGGATTGAACAGTTGCGAAAGTTCTGGTGGGAGCGACGTGGGCGGTTCGCAAAAGGCTCTGATAAGAAGTTGGTATTAGCTTGCGACAGACTAAGAGAGAGACATAAACATGATCTGCAAATTAAGAATATGCAATTGAGAATTCTTGGTTAATCTACATACTTGCGCCGACCTGACAGAGTTTCTTGCCAGCATCTTAAAAATGAGAGAATATTAAGGATTTTTGGTAGGTTGATTGTGTTAAAGAAAGCCGTAAATATTCAGTTGGTCGGATTACCCGTGAAAAGGTAGAGTTTAACCCGGCTGGAGATAATCAGCCTTTACCTAATTGGGAAACGGCATGTGGAATCGGTTTGTCACGGAGCGGAATTTCACGCTTCACTTGATTTTTTCACATTAATTAATCTTCGGAAATTCTAACCAAGTATCAACATACGTACATCTACAAAGTACAATGTAGATTGATATAATTTGTGTATGTTCTTTCTTGAATATAGATCTTTGTATTCATATGATATGGTAGAGTAGAGATTGGAACTTTTTTTATTTAATTCGCTATATAAATCGACATAGGTACCACGATTCAGCATTTGATGGGAAATTATAAATGCCATTACGTTTGCTACCTATCTGGGTATCTAGCACGTGTCTAGGTAGAGTGGGTGCTTCATTGAGATTCAATATGACGCTCCTCTGGGTCACTGCTGTGGAGTTGAGGGCTATTTCGCTTTGCTCTAGTTCTAGAAGAGTAAATGTATACACGTTAGAACTTCAATCAATCATACTCTCATGCCTGTTATACGCTACTGTCAGTATCATCGAGGGGTAGTCTCGCCTTGCGGGGAAAGCTCGGGCTCTATTCTCTTAAACGCTCATTATTTCTATGCATGACGAAATTGAAGGGAGACGAAGTGCGCCCTAGTAGTCTCTCTCTCATTCAACTTCCGTGGAATATTTGATATTCTCAAGTACTAGTCGATGTTTTAAAATACTTGGGCACCAGGTGATGGGAGTTTGGGTGAGGTAAGAAGACAGGATTGTAATGACTTCGTTTGTCTCTTCTGCATTAAACCCAAAAATACTCGTGTAGACAGACGTATTGAATTCCAGACCGCGGAATTTTTGGGATAATTCTGGTTGTATGAGGAACTTAGGAGGCTAGTCCTTTGAGTGTTCAAATTTCGGCTTCTAGAATGTAGTGGGAAAGATTAGCAGAGACAAGTTCACAAAGCCATTGTTCTCATGATTCATGGAGCCGTTCACAGCACATCCCGAAACGGAGCATAATGAATTCTTTGACAATTTAGGTACCTTTTCGATTGTTAACGACATAAATTACTCACTGGAAATCTATGAGAGAGCTCAAGATGCCAACCACTCAAACATGACAGCTGATCCCAAACCAACACCCTGCGAGTTAATCAACACCTACTATCAAATATGCAACCATGTTACGACATCTCTTCATCACTCTACTCGCATCATACCATCCAGATCCTCCGATCCTAAGTCGTCTACTTCCTCTGACAAAACCATAACAACCTGTCCACAAGTGATCCATAACCTATCACTCCCTCCTCCACTAGACCAACGGCAAAAGTCTGAAACAACACTTTGTCCCTCTATCCTGAAGCGTACACTCATAAATTCAGGATATGGATGTCCAGATTGCGAGCCAGAGTATCATCAATTAACCGATTATATTACGACGGGACAAGGTCGTCGGGACGAGAAAATGGTGGACGAAGTGAAAATAAAAAAGAAGAGGCTCGAGTGGTGTATGCTTGCTATTACGGAATGGGAGGCTAGGGAAAAGGCAGGGTGCGGCGATGGATCATCGGGAAGGGATGGTTGATTAATTCAAGAAGAATAGAAGATGATGGACTGAATTTAATACTTTACAATATAACTAAATTCAATCTACCAAGGTCGCAGATTTGAGGAGTTACGAGACTCTGGGATAGTGCTGTCTCTTTATACGTAGATTTCGCTTTTTCTAAGAATGGGGTGTGCTAGCCCTTCAAATGCTTAAAATGTTATGTTTCTGAGTTGGCGTAACTGTGATAACTTCAAGCAATCTTGAAGTCATATCCGCATAGACCTTCACTTCTTTCTCTTGCTTCTCGGTGTTTCGATCTCCCATTCCATAGCTTTATATCATTGGTAGGATTGTAGTGGGAAAAGTGAAGGGTATGTTAAGCTTGATGACTAGGAAAGGCGGCTGGTATTAGAAGTTGGGTAGTGTGATTGATTTATAGTCGAAAAGAGTGGTAAGCAATACCATTCGCGGTAGTGATGCCTGTATCGGAGGCCAAGTACTTGGATGACGTCGTTAATCGAAAAAATCAGTAGGTATTACCATTGGCGGTACTGAGTTTGGGTTTGGATAGATGGAGAGATTATTCGGAGGAGGAGAAGTAGTAAGATAGATGACATTCCCACCTACTGTCCCCACTCAGATCCAACTGCAGCATCAATCAGACTTTGTATATCACCGCAACTCGAACATTTGATGTTACTTTACGCTCAGCGAGAGAACGCGAGGCAAAGACAATCGGGATTCTCCGTTGATACAAGTCCACAGTCCAATGACAGCTATCTCGAAATCGGAGGGATTCCGATGCAAATACACGGCCTAGCCACACCAAAAGTTGTGGAGACGGGACTTCTGCACGGGCCTGTTATCAAATTACAGTGATCTGAAAATTGAGGAGAACCTTGAGAGCAAATATATGGCTCAACATTGACACTGATTGGAGTTAACTCTTTAGCGAGCCCATCGTCAAATGACAGCGATCTGGAAAGCGAGGAAGCCCGAAACAGATAGACGGCTCGATGGGTTGAAGTTGGGATTTCTGGCGGGCCCATCATCAAACCCACTAATCCCTCTGTCCAATACGAGGGACTTGGGCCTTCCGATGGATATTGGTAAGGGGGAAGGCTTAAAGCGGACAAATGAGTTCCAGCAGCCACGTAAAGTGCCTACACCTCTCCCAATCATTCTGGAAAGCTGCAATGATATTGTAAAGGTTCCACATGTGATTCGCCCATCCTAAATGATGAATAAATTTATCTTTCTGATCCTGAAATAAACCCAGGGCCTGGAATGCTGCCTGTAAAACAATGCAAGTATATTCTTCATTATCTTCTGAAAGTGCGTATCACATAGTTTCATCTACAGACTCCAGAAATGATTCCGGAGAAAGGGTTCCTTGCAGCTGACCCGCTATCTCAACACGAACTTCCTCGATTAAACCATAGAACTTAACGGTGGGAACTTGCTTGGTTAGACAAGGTTCGTATGTAAAGTGTAGTAGACATAAGCCAGGAGAAAACGGTGTCAATCATTGAATATTTCCCACTCTGCCTTCTCATCCTCCAATAACGGCAGATTAACAAAATCTTGGATGTCGACCAACGGCTGGAAACACTGCCGTGACAGTTCGAAAAACATGTTCGAATTCTGAGGACACCAATTGAGATCGTTTTCGCGCGATTGAGGTTGCCATCAGCATCCCCAACACTGATTTCATATGATACTCTTTCAGTCATGAACTAGGATACCCCAAAAATATAGCACATGTTTGAAAAGAATGACTTGTTCCCTCAAACTAGGTGTGTTCTAGGAAATCCTCCTCGGTTTGCATCTATAGAGTTTGTAGTTATCTAGCTCCAACTGGAGCATACCCTTGCTGCGTATCCCCGAGTCCAACATTTAAGCCCTTCCTCTTGTCAATAACTTTTCTCACCGCTGCCCAACCAAGCAAGCCTAAAGTACCAGCAATGAAAGTCAGTACCACAATCTGATCCTTTCTGCTATCTCGTTGAAAGCACGTTGTGAAAACATCTTTCTCCTCGGCCTCTTTACATATTGGCAGTCGCTGAGCGAGACAGAATGCTCGATTACACATAGTACATGTTGCAGCTGGGGCACGAGAGTCGTGCTTCGAGTCTGATTTATCGGATGAAGAGCTCGAATGTGAAGACAAGGGAATGATGGTGCTATTCGTAAAGCAGGTACATTTGCAAAAAGACGGTGGTGCTTTGATAACAATTAGCAAATAGAGCATCAACAATCTTGAACAGGTACCTACAATCCGCTATTGTTGCAACAATCAATGTACACAATAAAAGCAAGAAGTATATGCCCCTCATCTTTATTATCTAGGGATGTGTCAAGTACTTTGAATTCTGGGTATTTTAGATTACTCAAATATTGGTGAGATTCCTGTTGATGGACGAGAAAGCTTCCGATTAATTTGCTCCAACAAAAAGACCTCCCGATGTCACAATTGACTTTCTGGTGAAGTTACTGTCATCGTTTTGCGATGCGATGATGCGCTTCCCCGGTTGTAAGTCCAAGGGTCTGCACATAATAATCCAAATAAGCTAGTACTTTTAAGGACTAGCCCGTTTTGATCCAAAAAGTTCAAGCTCAAAGAGATATCCAAATAACATCATTGCACTTCAAACTACCAATTCACACACAATGCGTCGAATAACGAGAATAGACAGGTCTGTTGACCTCTTACGTACCCGGTCTATATCACAAAATCCGTTCGCATATCGTTGCTCAGCATGCAGGAATCAGACTTCTTCATTCTCAACTTCTTTAAGAGGGGCAGACAAAGAATCACTTGGCCAGCGAGTGCGACGAAGTCTGTTCAAACAATCCACCGCCACATCTTCAGATCCTTACACCGGGCCTAGTCAACTGTTGGCGAAAGAAGCGGAACCAAAATTTGAACGGAAAGAGATAAGAGCACCAGAGGATGCTGAAGATTATCAGCCGGCAAATAATGGGAAGGAATTGGAAGTTATTGGTGGCTACGAGGCTTCCTGGGGCGAGGAGTTGGATGCCCAGTATCCATACAAACTGTTCTTTCCAGAAGAAAAGATCGAAAGTTCTGCAAAAGCGACCGCGGCATTACATCGTGCTTTAGTCGAAGTTTTCGCCTTGAGACAAGCTGGAAGGCCACTGTCGGAAATTTCTCAGACTCAGCCCGGTATTGATTTTACTGAGAATGTACAGATCAATCCTTCGGACTCGGGTGCTATTTTACAGTTTTTAGAAAATGGTTCTCTGGAACAGATAATCCAATCATTGGCTCCCCCCATGGCGCCTTCGAAAAAAAGCAAGCAAAAACGTAAATCTCGTCTCGCTGCAACCTCCTCTATCGATGAGACTTCAGAGAAGACTGCGCCTACGGAGTCTGAAGAAGATGTAGCTGCCGACAGGTCGCCCATAGATCCTTTACATCCAGAACCTACACCCAAGACTGATGAGACTGTGAAGAAGGAAAACCCCACAGAATCGGAAGAAGATATCGCTGCGGATCGTTCAACCGTGGACCCATTGAAGGATAGTGCTGAAGCACTGGTCGCATCTTGGGGAAATTCGTGGCTCCAGATTTCTCTCGCTGACCCAGCCATCAAATTTGCTGTAGGTTATGTCAAAAAAAAAATTGATGAAGCATTTACTGATAATTTACAGGTTGTTAAACGCACAATGCAATTAACAGGTCAAAGAATAGCCGATCATGCCATCAATCATTCAAATACGGTAGAAAAGCTCTTACAACATCTCATCGCTCCACCCAAACCTCCAACCCTGAATAAAGCCTTGGAAGAAGAACAGATACTGTCATTACCGAATGTCAGTGTTATTGGAAAGCGCGTTACACCAATTGACAAGGAACGAAATATTGGCAGGTTGAAGGTCATCAGGCAAGAGTTCAAATCTCGAGGATTATCACAATCCCAAGATAGTGGGTGGACTGGTCGCCAGCGTAATAAGGAAATATGACCTGTGTAATTTGTACAGTACTCTATCATGACAAAATGTATTCTGCCACAAGATCATTAAGAAAATCCAGGCACATGCACTATTCCTTGACTTTGCATTGATTATTCTATTCAATCTGTTGCTTCTGGCTCGCTTCAGGACGTTTATGGTCTTTTCAGTTGAGTTTGTAATTGTATAATCTTCTAACCTCGTCACTATTTGCAGATGTGAATTGATGAGATTTAATATCTAAACAGTGAAAAAAGAAAGTAGGGGACGGCAAGTGTTCCTACTGCCCCTTCATGTACATTGCTCCAAGCTTCAATAGGTGTTGTTGTTTATGCCTGGCCGGTCATGATCACACCCTCGCACGTTTTACACTTCACTCTGCACCTCCACAGAGTCGTTCTGCAGTAGTCGCATCCTTCTCACTGTCTCATGCAGTGTCATTCTAAACTTCTCAATTTGCAACGGAAATTCCATTCAGTCCAACTCCCCTTTGCATATTCAATTGTCAATGACTCACAAGCTGACTCCGTCAAGGCCATAACTTTGATCTAGTGACATGTTAGAGAAACGTTTCTTCTTTCTAGGTTGTTGAACTACCTATCTTTCTACAACACCCTTCTCTGTATGTTTCCTTCGCTTACATCACATATCTTCCGAATTTCCCCCATAAACTAGCTGCAATTCTACCATCAATACAACAAAGTATATCAAAACCCCAAAATATCCATTAGTCTTGACTACCCCGAAATCCAGGTATGCCGAATGCTGAATACCTACTGAACCGTATCTCTCCAAGAAAAGTCTATCTCGTTCCATCACTACCCTCAGACTCATCCGACTTCCCTACACAGCAGCCTCATATTCTCGATCGATATTCGTCAGCAGCAGCCGAGCTTTAAGTTTTCAGCTCTTCGAAATGCTTTCGAATATCTAATTTTTATAATACTCTCCAAAAGTCCTAAAAAAAATCGGTATACACTTGATATATGAGCCCCTAGTGAGTACAATTGCATCTATGAAGAGGTGATTGAGAAGCGCAATTCATCTGAACAGACAACGAAAAGTTTGATCATTTCCAAGATTTTAGAACGAGTATCTACAAACATCAGTTCGAAGACTCTCATACCATTCCAGAAGGAAATGTTGTGTTAATTTCTTGAGAAAGAAGACCAGTTAGTATGCTAGCCTGTCAAACAGGCTGACAGGGTGGGAGGCGTGTAATATTTGCGAGTTAATTTCTAGAAGATAAATTCGGATACACATGCAAACGTTTGGAGGAGTGTGAGACATGCAAGCTGTCGTATAGGTAACATGTATACAAAAATTGCCAAAACATGGAGTGAATGTATCATGATAAAGGGATATAGTTAGCTACTGGCTTGTTGGGGATCCAGGTATCGAAGATATCAGTATGGAATAATAAAAATCACATCACACACATACATACACATCACAACACAAATCTCACAAAAACTTCCACTCCCAAGAAAACGAACCCAATTCGGGGAAAATAATAATAAAATGACATTTTCGAAGCCCCAGCAGAAATCTCTCGCTTTCAAAAAAAAAGACAGAGAGACTCCCACCTAAACCTTATCTAAACCATGTCACCCCCCTAAAAACAATCGAACCATCATTGTCCCCCGTCCTAGCCACCAAAAATCCCCTCGGGGAGAAAAATCCCAGCAAGCTATTCCCAAGCTCCAACGAGATTCGACCTCTGTGGTGAAAATAAGTTGACGAAATCTCGGCCTAGCCGAGACTCCAAAATCTTGTGTTGTGTGTTTGGTAAAAATCCCAAAATGTGTTGGCCGATCAAATATCAATCATATCAATGATGTGATATGATATGATATGATATGACGACGACGTAGAAGTGAAAAATATATGATTTTGTGTATAATTTTTGAAAAAAATGATAATGAATCGAAGTTTCCAACGGCGCAAAAGTCTAGCGCAATTTGTGTACTGCAAAAAGTCTAGTCTAAGAGACAAAGGTAAATGCAACAAGAAGAGTCTAAGAAATGTAGAGAGGTATCGCTACAATCAGTCGAACAAGATTTCACGAGACGAAAATTTTCGTAAGCAGCGTGTCATCCTGTTCTCGGCGCGATGTCGTAGGCAATGGTATGGAACCACTTACAATTGCGCAAGCGCAATATCGGCAGCATAAGCCAAAGCGAACGCATCTCTCTTGGCCTTGCGGCAAGGTTGTCCTGGACGTCCGCACCATGCCTCAGCATTGGCCTCAGCCTCAGCAAGAGCTTCGCGCTTGCATGGTTGACCGGGGCGTCCGCACCAGGCCTCAGCAGTGGGCTCAGCAAGCGCCTCAGCAATAGCTTCGGCAGCACGCTTAACGGCACGGCAAGGTTGTCCGGGACGTCCGCACCAGGCCTCGGCTTCGGGATCGGCCTCACGCTTCTCCTTGCATGGTTGTCCGGGGCGTCCGCACCATGGCTCAGCAGTACGCTTACATGGTTGTCCGGGACGTCCGCACCAAGCCTCAGCTTCGGCGAGAGCCTCACGTTTACATGGTTGTCCGGGGCGTCCGCACCAAGCTTCGGCCTCGGCAAGAGCCTCTCTCTTGCATGGTTGTCCTGGGCGTCCGCACCAGGCCTCAACATCGCGCTTGCATGGTTGTCCGGGACGTCCACACCAGGCCTCAGCCTCGCGGGCAACGACTTCGGAAACCTCACGGGTCTCGATGTTGAGGGACTCGAGGAACGCATCAGAATCCTCGACGGTCTCGGCAGTAGCCTCGGCAAGATCTCTTGCGAGTCTCTTGGCCTCGAAGCAAGCTCCTCCAACCATGTTGCATCTCTTGATGGCAGCCTCGGAAACATCGGCTTCGGCATCACGTTTGCAAGGTTGTCCTGGGCGTCCACACCATGGCTCGGCGAAAGCCTCAGCGACGGCCTCAGCAGCGCGCTTGTTCTTGCGGCAAGGTTGTCCTGGGCGTCCGCACCAAGCTTCGGCCTCGGCCTCGGCGAGAGGAGTACGTTTGCATGGTTGTCCGGGACGTCCGCACCAGGCTTCTGGGAGAGCCTCGCGCTTACATGGTTGTCCTGGGCGTCCGCACCATGGCTCAGCATCACGCTTACATGGTTGTCCGGGACGTCCACACCAAGCTTCGGCCTCTGGGGTACGTTTGCATGGTTGTCCTGGGCGTCCGCACCATGCCTCAGCGACAGGGGCAGCGACAGCGACGGCCTCACGCCTGCATGGTTGACCGGGTCTAGAAATGTAAGTTAGTAACGAATTCTATTAACAGATAAATGTAAGGGAAAGGAAAATGATCTTACCTTCCGCACCATGGCTCTGGGACCGCGACGGCGGTGGCAGTAGCAGCCAAGATAGCGAGAGCGATTGCGTTTGTGAACTTCATAATGAATGTAGTTTGAAGGTAATTGATTTATAGAGTGAGTGTGAGTGTAAAATCTGAAAGATTGAATATGGGTAAGGAGAAAAGAAGAATCGTATCAAAAGCAACGAAGTTGACGTGATTTATAGATGATTGGGTTTTGCGCTGTTCAAGATGAACAAGAGGATAAACCGGGAACTCCGTACCTGCGAGGCCAAAGAATCTTTGAAGAGATGTCTTTCTATTGAAGGTTGAAGAGGAAAATTTCCTATTATGGGTCTCAATAAGTTCGGGAGCAAGAGAGAAGGTACTGTGACGACAAAGGCTTTGGACACAATTTTTTTGGAAGGCCGACCACTTTATATCCACGTAGTGGGTTCAACATGATGGTAAGAAACGTCGCTGTTCACTCCATGAACAGAGTTTTTACAGAGTTTGAAGAAGCAATCTCCGAATTGATTGCGGAATCGATTATCATCTCAACTTATGGCGTATTGAGCCGATGTCAACTACATTTCATCTCATGTGTAGATACCCACACCTCATGGACTAAGAGCAGTGTTTCCTAAAACCCCCGCGAGATTCACTTACCATGCAGAAAATTTCTTCTACGTCAAAAGACTTTTCTGACACTAACAGAGAATCTAGTCAAAATTTCAAAGAAGATTGTTTCAGATTCTATGAGGATATATAAAGAGTGAATGTCTCGTGACTTTCATGGAAAAAGAAGTACTCTATTGAGTACTCTATTAAGATCTTATTGAGCACCCCTTTCGCACTCGCTTAAAGATGAAGAAAAGCAAAACACACGTTTTTTTCATTTATCCCCTCATCCCACTCAAGGAATTGACATACATCAATAGAAAGCGAGTAAGATATGAAGGTATTTTCAGACTAAAGCTCAATCTAGAAAACATCAAGAAGATTCTAGAACGGGCTTATTACTGGAATGAGTTTGTTTGTTGCATTGTAGACTAACTACTATCTTTGGCTGATTACATGGAGGCTAAAAGAGGCAAACATGAAGACCAACATGAGGAAAACACACAATATTCTTTGATGAGTTGTGATAGACATGAAGAACCATAATAATAGCCCCGGAAATACCGAGCAAATCACGACAAAGTCAAGGGACCTAGACGTGTTGAGAGTTTTGATCGGAACGAGGAGATGAGATAACAAGATTCAAGATTGGACTTGGCCAGACCAAACAAACTGTACCTAGGTAGCCACTGACTTACTTGGCGTCTCCGTACTGCAATGTTAAGATGTTCAAGTGCCAAGGATTCCTAGGGATTACCTAGGTATGTGCAATCGTCAATATGAACACAGGAATAACATACATCCAAATCAAAAACTATGTGATGAAATCTTCAAAACAGCCATTGACTTCAGGGCTGTGGAGCTAATTGCCTCTTGAATTGAAACGTAATCGAACTTTTATCTAAGCTACAAATATTTTGTTACAACATATACCCAGAATGTTACTATGCTCAACGACCATTCTTCTTATTTCTCCTTGTTGCTTTGCCATTGCCGTTAATCGCAGTGGTCTTAACCTTCTCAAGAACTTCGAAATCATCAGCACCGGAAGAGCTGGATGCTTCTTCAACCTCTTCATATTCTTCCTCGACTGGAGTTTTGTTCAAGACACGACCAATAGTTTTATTGAAAGCGAAGATTGGTAAGCGAAAAAGTGCAGTTTCTCTCATAGAAGGGGCAGGCAGCTCGTCAAGCTAATTTGTAAGTTAGTGAAATGTCCTGAAACAAATTAAAGAGCCACTTACATCAAGCAAAAATTCTTGGGTTTTGCCATCCTCGTCAGCTTGTTCCAAGTAAACATTGTTGGCAGAGTCAACCACGAGAATTTTGCCATTTTCAGCAACGACCCTCTTCTTTGGTCCAGTAATAGAGGTTGGAGTTCCGGGTGCTGATGCCTTAGCCTTCTTGACTTTCTTTTCAGTCTTGTCAGTCTTGGAAAACTTCTCTTGCCTGCGTCGCTCCTTTCGATTCATTGGTTGCATAGGATCGGCATCACCATCGGTATCGGTTCCAGGTGTAGCGGCTCCATCGAGGCCAGGGATATTGAGATTGGGATTTCCACCCCATGCAGCGTTTCTTGCAAATGTGATGTATCTTTCAACAAACTCGCGCTGTCTTTTCCAACTCAAATAGAGGGCGAGATAATGACCTCCACCTCCAACGAAGATGAAGAGACCCACAAGCACTGAGCCAAAACCAGGACGGAATCGAGCATAGTAGTATCCAGTGCCCTTCCACTTTGGAAATCCATTTTTCAAGAAGTGATCGTAACGTGCGCGACCCTCTCCCAAAAGAATTTTGTTTATAAGACCCAAACGTGTGAATCGATCACTAGCTTTTTGGTAATGTGCCTTGATTTCAGCTTGCGAAGGACCCTTTGAGACACTGGAACCAGACTTCTTGTTCTTGGGCTTTTCGCCCTTTCCTGTAGATTTATCGGCGACGAATTGAGCCTTGACCTTATCGGGATGTTGAGTACGGGACTTCTTCTTGTATGCAGCTCTTATTTCCTCTTGGTTGGCAGATGGTTTGATGTCGAGGAGATCGTAAAATGTAACCTCAGGGCCGTCATGGGTCGCAACCTCGTTCTGCAGACGAAAGATTTCCTGGTCTATCATTTGCTATGAGCTAATTGATCCATCCAAAGGTGTGCAAGACGTAGTCAAGGTAAGGAATTGGGCCGAAATTGTCAAATATTCATGGGATGGGCTATATAAGCCAACTCACCTTCTTTACTCCATGCCGCAACCAAGGCCAAAAGGCAGGCCAATATGGCGAAGGTATAGAAAGAACCTCTCATCTTGCCAGAATGAAGCCGAAGTTAAGAGTATCAATTAGAAGAAGCACACCGATGATGTGTCCCTTCTGTTATCAATACTTTCTTACTTTCTCGATTTACGGAGTATAGGAACTTTCTTCTGGTGAACGGAATTATATAAAGATGACAGCGAGATTTTTAGGAATCCGACAAGGATGACCGCTTAGTGAAATTCTGGACTGGAGTGGATTTTGGCTCATTGGGTAGACTCGGTATAGGTGGTATGTACTCGTAGGTAGTAAAAGTGTTCTTTGATAGGTTCAATGAGTTGAGAACAATCATGGGCAAACAAATTGATTTACATACAACTTGATACAAGGGATATGGTACATCTTACATTTCACAGCTGCCTACCTACTCGTAGCACTTTGTACGTAGTTGTCTTCTTCTACGAGTGTTGTGTGTTGGGTACTGTGTGCCGGGTGCTGTTTGCTGTTTGCTGTTTGCTTAATCATCCATTTTATAACAATTCCATAGGTGTATGGTGGAGCGATGGGGGAATCTCATCGTCGCACAAAGTTATGTATTTATGTACAGTGTATGCCTTGCTGTCTCCAATGATGAACAGGAACGAGTGGATAGTCTTGAGATAGCTTCATGCATTATGCAAGTACACGCTTCTCCCTCATCCCTCCATCCCTCCATCCCTCCATCTCTCCCATCTCTCGTAAGTCTACATCGGCTCGAGATCGGTATTTCTAACCCAAAAACCGCCCACCGATTTACCCAAACCTTCACCGCAACCCATATTAAATTCTGTACTACTGATCCGCCTTGGAACTTTTCACTCGTCTTCGTTCCTTCTCCTTCTCCTTCTCCTTCCCCTTCCCCTCTTCCCCTTCCCCTTCTCATCTCTTGATCTTCTTCTCTTACAAGAACTTTGACGACCGAACTTCTCGAATCTGCATGTGTTTCAGGTCCCTTATTTAACCCCCTGGCCGAACGCCCGGACTCTTCCTCTATTGAGGCTTTTTTTAAATTCCTAATCTTCCTCCCCGGCAGCTCTTGCTGGGGATCTTCCATAGAAGGTGTAAGGGGCCAATCGTTCGTTCGTTTCCCTAAGGGATAATAAATTTATCACGAAAGTCACTCTACCCAGAGACAATTTCAAGGGCATCCATCTATTAAAGATTTATCTATTGAATCTTCATTCACTTCTACACTCACAAAGTACGCAACCCATTCGTAAGTCTTTTTCTATTATGACCAATTGATGATATTCATTCACTCGTGAATTCTATCTGGCTTGCATCCATTATCTCCTGCCTATTTGATGACGAATGCTGACCAGAGCTTTTTTTATATATTGACAGATCTCTTAAACAAAGGCACTTCAAGGGAAAAAAGACTCATCTTCGGACTTCCTACCCAACCTTCTTCCTTCTTTACAACCCCATTGAAAATACAAGAATCTTGAACAATTCTTCAGCGACTCACCAAGTAGTTCTCTACATTCATCAAAATTTCTTCAAGAATTTAGATTCTTCTCACCAACAGACAAAATGTCTCGGATTAACATCCCCTTCGACATGATTTCGTCCAGATTTAATCTGTCCGACAGATTTTCCGGTGTGCGGGCACAATCTCTATCTACCAGATTTGCCAACCTCAAGCCTGTCAATGAATTCTTCGATTTCAAACGCCTCTCCAAGCCGGCAAACTTTGGCGAAGTTCAGTCCAGAGTCAACTATAACCTTGGACACTTCGCCAGCAACTACTTTGCTTTATTCGTTATGCTTAGTATTTATAGCTTGCTCACCAATCTCCTACTCTTATTCGATATCATCCTCGCTGTAGGAGGAATGTGGGCCATTGGAAAGCTCGAGGGCCAAGATTTGAACTTTGCAGGTTTCCAAGCTACATCCTCGCAACTTTACACCGGTCTCTTAATTGTCGCAGTTCCTCTTGGAATCATTGCGTCACCATTCACAACACTTCTCTGGCTCATTGGAGCAAGTGGAGTTAGCATCATAGGACATGCCTCATTCATGGACAAACCAATCGATGAGGCTTTTTCCGGGGAGGCGGTCTAGACGGTCGGCCGCAATCTCCCAAATCTATGCCCCAATGGGGAAGACCATCAGGGGCGAAGGGGAGCAGGAGGAGGAGGCAGTGGGAGCAGGATCAAGGACATTGGCAACAGTCGCGTGTCGAGGAGCTTGATAGCGAGGGTGATACAGACACACAAGGCGTTGGGTTACATTTGGGCCAGAAACGGTTTGCAAGCGATCCACTTCATTTCACGGGTATAGATATTTCTTCAAACACAAGGCCCAGGCGAGGTTATTCTTACGACGAGGCTGAGCGATCTTCCGAGTCCGATTCCGAATATTCAGACTACCATGAAGGTGGTGACAAACAAGTAGCTTTACGAGGGGATAACGAGGAAGCAATAGTACAAGGTGCTCTAGCTCGTATTCGACGCGCTCAAGAAAAGGGAAGACAAGATGTGAAGCTCACGCAAGAAGAGCTTGATGCCTTGGAGCGCCGACGAATTCGTATGCAAGCCGCTGCTGCCGCGAAAGCTGCCAGAAAAGGAAGCAGTGGAGGCGGAGCTGAAAAGAAACGACGAAGCGATCGAAAAACTGTTGATATTGCATCTCTCATGGACCCCAAGCCATCCAGTGATCCAAAGAAAAGAAAGTCGAAAAGAAAATCTGGTAGTTCTTCACACAGTGCTGCCGCGGGACCTGGAATTATTGTTGATGGACCAGATGGACCCTCGTATACTCCAATAGGTGGTTACCTTCCTTCGGACAGAGGCACATCTCGTTCTCGTTCATCAGCACGTCATGGCCATTCACCCCCAGGTACGAGTCGACATTTCTCTGACGGCATGCGTCCTACTTCCCATAACAACAGTCCTCGTCGTTCCTTACCCGAAGAAGAAAGCTGGCACTCCACCAATAACAAACGGACTTCTCTTTCTTCTCAATACCATGTTGCTGATCCCTTTGATTACCAGGTTACCGCTGATCAGCCACCACCCGTCTCGCAACAGTACACACAGTCATCTTCAGGTCGTCATAATTATTCCGGTCCTGCCGATATTTCTTACACTTCCGTTCAACGCAGTCCACCACAGGGCTATGCTGCCACCGATAGGATCCCTTCTGATTCATCCCTCAGACATCGGACTTCTCCGAGGGGAGAAAGAGAAGTCATAACTATTCCTGATAGCAGTGAAGAATCAGATTCAAGCGATGAGCTAGCAAGGGGAGTGCAAGTTTTTCCGGAGGAACGAGAACGAGAACGAGTAGTGTCTAGGAGACCTGCACCTGTGATTGGGAGTGGGAGTGGAAGCGGGAGAAGAAAAGGCAAAGGGAGATAAATGTATGGGAATCTCGTTTATGGAGCTGTGCACTAAATAGACTTTAACTCTTTGCTTTTCAATGAATTACTTCTTGCCTCAATTGTGTCGTTATGATTATCTGAGTTATGATTTGTGAGATGTAGTATGTTGGTATGAATACAATACAGAGTGTCGGGTGGTGGGATTGTACGTGTAATATCTATATACGCACCTGCATGATAATCACATCTTCGGGCTTGGTTGAGGGCGATAGAAATACTTGAATCTACAACTATATGTCTACATGAACTATAAAGAGTAGCGAACATTGAGTAAAGAAGTTGGTTATGCATTGTGTTATGATTGTAATTATATTTGTATTGATCGGAGTGAGCTAGTGTCGAGAATTGAGAATCATTGTGCCTATTACCTATTACCTATTCCTATTCCTTAAATTTTCCCTTTTCGTTTCTCTCTCTCCTGTCTCTCAATCGAATTACCTCCTCTCCCTTCCCTCTCACAAAAAAAACACCAAATCCTACTGAAAACTCATTCCTAACACCGCACCCACATCTCCACCCCTCCTATTCAAATCCAAAATCATCTGACCAAACAAACCATTCGCCCAACTGAACCATTGACGACTCCACTGATGCTGATCAAACGAATTGATCGATTCGTGGATAAGACCTAGTCCGTCGGTGCTGCTGACGATTTCCTTGAGGGTGCTGTAAATTTCGGTTGGGGAGGAGGAGGTTAGGATGCGGATGATGCTGGCCATGGGCCAGGCGCGGCCGGGACCGACGTGTGGACCGCCGACGCTGGGAAGGGTGTTAGTGAGGGGAATGAGAGGAGAAGAGAGGAGAGGAGATAAACTCACGCGTTAATAACGGGGCCGCGCATGAAATAGGGATTATCTTTCGAGAGGATAAACTTGCGGGTGTTTTGATAGATGGTATCATTTACGCTTAGATAGCCTAGGAAAGGAGCTGCAAGGAGAGAGGGAATATTGGCGTCATCCATGCGGTTTGCTGATGTGGGGTTAGATGATGGGCTTTTTAATTTGCGAGTTTGAGAGACGGATGACTTACCAGAACCGAATCCGTCGACTTCGTAGGCGTATACTTTTCCGTAAACAGGATCATTTACAATACCGTGTTTGGTGATGGCGGCTCGGATGCTACTGGCGAAGGTGTGCATATGGTCTGAGAGATCTTGTTGGCCGTAGATTTGGGCCATGATTTTACTGCATGATTCGAGGTAGCGGGAGAACATCATGTTTGCTGGGATGAAGAGTTGGTAGATGGTTCTATCGTGATGGGGTATTGTAAGCTTTGCATAACGTATTTGGGTTTTGAGGGGGAATACTTACGCATCGTCACTGGGTCTAAATGCAGATCGTATCAGTCCAGTGCCTTCTTGAACGGGATTTCCAGCTCCGGTGTTACTCAGTGTCTCTGTGGAGCTGGTTGTCTCTCGTTGCCATGTGTATGGACTTGTGTTAACACTGCCATTGGCAGCATAAGTTCCGATCAAGAGTGCTTCCGTTGTGGAAATGATAGTCTCAATAGCATTAACCCAATTGAATTTTTGGAAAAACGTGATATCCCCCGTAGCATCGTAATAGTCGCTTGAGATCTCTAAGAATGCAGCCAAAGAGTCTAATTCGTATTTGCACTCAAAAACAATGCTGGTAGGTTCGGCGGGAGTAAAGTTATCTGGGTTTGCTTGGTTTTGTTGTGGTGGAATTCCACTTTCGGTGGGTGCTTGGAAGGAATTGCAGTATGGTGCTTCGAGAATATATCGAGCTTGGAGATTGATGACACCTCGATAGAGACTTGCAAGGGAATCGTGAGACGAATCATTCGTTAATAATGGCAAGTAACTTTGCATCTGGTTTGCTGAATCTCGTAGCCACATCGCATCGATATCTCCCGTGATCAAGAAGGTCAATTCTTCTTCCGCGTTGTCTGCTGCATAGCCTCTCCATTTCACAGCTGTGTCGAGAGAGTTGGGAAATGAGTTTTGGAATATGCGGTAGAGATCAGGGTCTGCAATCACCGACTCCATATCACTAATGGTCTTCTCTACAATCGAAGAGTTGAAGGTCCGACATGCTGGTTCTGGTCTCATCCATGATAATGCATATCTTCCACTGCTCAGAGGTGGATGTTGTGAGAGGGAATATTGTAAGTAATCTGGACATTGTGCTTGGACTGTAGAGAGCAAGAATGCAGCCGTAACGGCGACGTTATTAGACAAGACTCTCATGATAGCTTCGAATACTCTAGAACCTTTAATTTGAATGGATGGTCTAGACTTGAAGTAATTTTGAGAGGAGAATTGGTGCACCTATTCCCTACAGTAAGTGCATATGAATCTTAACCCAAGTAAACTCTGATGGGATATGATCGTATATACATGTAAGTCTGGCCAACATCGGTTAATCAGGTACGAGTTGTATTGAGTTGTTTACCCCGCGATCTCCTCTCGATTCACCACACAACCATGCCGGTTTAAAAACTATTCACTGGCGCGTGAGATCATTATGCTTTTGTCAAGCTCCATACGTGACTCAAAAGAGGAAGGCGTAAAGTATACGACCGGACGATTCGTTGCAATTTCATCGATTCGCCCACACCCATGTCAGGGCAGATGCACCAAAAGGTCATTTGCTATCCATCGGATAATGGCATAAGAGATGGACTATTGAACAGAGAACACCTTGTTTGCACAACTGCACTTGCTTGTTGTCATTGTGGTGTTCTTAGTCAAAAGGTTGTGATCTGCGAGAGTTTGCGGGGTTGTGCTTCCTTGGCATACGAGCATACTTCGCGGTAATATCTGCCCGAGCCGAGATATTGCTGAATGGTGTGGTTTAAACCCCGAGAAAGTCCCGGTTGATACTATCGTTTTTGTGATTAATTTGTACCTACAAGCTCGCCTACCTACCGTGCTGCCCTCCTACTGTAGTTGAAAGTAATAAGAGAGCGACCTGGTTCATTAGCATCTAGTAGTCGGGCTCTTCAAGCGGCCGACTATCAGTATTTAGAGTGTGAGGCAGTGTCTCAGAACCGTAATATCAACTACACATGTGGTTAAGCTTTCACGACAGTGGTTTGTACAATGAGAAGTATTGATGGCTACGAAAAAGAGATAGCCGTGTTTGTGTATGAGAACAACAATAAGAATAAGAATGTACCAGATCATGATCATGATCATCTCTTCTGTTTTTGGAAAGGATGGCAGATGAGTTTACAGCTTCCCTAGTTTTATACTAATCAGTTGCACGACTTTATAGGAACAGTTCGATCTGTACGTAATACTTCGTACGGACGTGCTCATTGTCGTCGCCATTGTCATTAGAGATACAGTAAGAACTGGTGTTGTCTGTACCGTTGTATAAGTGCACAGTGGTGGTTGAGATTCGAGGTAGTCTAGTATTCTAGTATTCTAGTATTCTAGTATTCTAGTAGTAGGCGGTGTCGGTTGAGTAGGAATGTACATACAGTAGCACTAGCTTATCGTTAAGAGCAGGACAGGGATTATTTGAATCATACACACAATCATACAATGCTGTACATCTTTTAAACCTATCTAGTAGCTACCTAGCATCTATCGATTTTCTATTATCACGAAAAGGCAACTCTCACACATTTTCATTCCTTTTCCAATTACCTCTCATTACTTATCATACACCTTAATGAAATGATTGACTAAACTGTGGAAATTTATGCTTCGCGACTTTTTGTATGCGCACGCGTAGTGGGGTTGATATAAAAAAGATCTCGAGCTTATCGACATATGATTTCGACTAACATCAAATATGCGGGCAAGATACAGCATTCGCAATTGCAGTTTCCACCTCGGGCACCGGCTGGTGCCCTTGCGTGTACCATTGCGAATGGTTTCTACACAGGCGGAGCCCGTCAGCGGAAACCAGCGATTGAAGCATGAGAGACTCGCCAACAAAATCGAGCAAAATCTGAAGCGTAAGAAGTTCGTCCAATCGAACGACTGGCTCGATGAGACACCAGACGGACAGAAAAAGATTTTAAAGCCATTCGATGAGGAATTCCACCACACTTATTTACCCAATGTCGTCGAGTCCTCCTGGTATAGCTTCTGGGAGAAGCAGGGACTCTTTAAACCACAAACAGAGAACGACGGCAGCCTCAAATCGAAAGGAAAATATGTCATTGCTATGCCACCACCCAATGTGTGAGCTGATATATGTATTGGTAATGTGGCTACCTGCTAACGACAGTCGCAGGTTACAGGCAGATTACATATTGGACATGCCCTAGCAGTTTCATTACAAGATACACTTACTAGATTACACCGTATGCAAGGTCACTCAACACTCTATATCCCCGGCTGCGATCATGCAGGCATTGCGACCCAAGCTGTTGTCGAGAAGCAGCTTGCCAAAAATCCGAAAGATGGAAAGTCCAAAAAGCAGGATTTTACAAGGGATGAATTTGTACAGCTATGTGAGGACTGGAAGGAGGTATATCAAGAAGCGATTTTCAAAACGATACGCAGACTAGGTATCTCTCCAGACTGGGACCGCATTGCCTATACAAGGAGTGAGCCATTTTCCAAAGCGGTCAATGAGAGCTTCGTGCGATTTTTCGAAGAAGGCCTCATCTACCGAGCTAATAAGCTTGTACATTGGTCATGTAGCCTCTCCACGTCTATATCCACGCTTGAAGTTGACCAAAAGGAGCTTCAAGGAAGTACCAAACTCAGTGTGCCAGGCTATGATAAAAAGATCGAATTTGGAACATTGACATATTTCAAGTATCCAATTGAAGGGTCTGATCAGACCATTGAAGTTGCAACAACAAGGCCAGAGACAATGCTGGGTGATACTGGCATTGCTGTGCATCCTCAGGACGATCGATACAAGGATTTCATTGGCAAGACTGCGCAACATCCGTTTATTCCCGATAGAAAGCTAAAGATCGTCGCCGACGAATATGTTGACAAAGAATTTGGAACTGGCGCTGTCAAACTAACACCTGCTCATGATCATAATGATTTCGATTTGGGCAAAAAACATAACCTGCCATTCATCAACATTTTGAACAAAGACGGTACTCTCAATAGCAATGCTGGTCCTTTTGCTGGAGAGAAGAGATTCAATGCGAGGTATGGTGTTATCAACGAACTCAAGAAACTCGGCCTATATACGAAACAAGAGCCGAATAAGATGGTTGTACCGATTTGCAGCCGATCGGGGGATATTATTGAGCCGTTCCTGATACCCCAATGGTGGATGAGAACGAAATCATTGTCGAAAGCTGCAATGGAAGTAGTTGAAAATGGCGAAATCATTATCCAACCAAAGACGCAAAAGGATTTATTCTTAGAAAGAATGCAAGATCCCGAGGACTGGTGCCTGTCGAGACAACTATGGTGGGGTCATCGAATACCGGTCTGGGCAATCAGTATCGAGGGCGAGGATTGTGGAAACGACGCTGATGAGGAGCACTGGGTATGTGGCCGGACAGAAAGCGAAGCTCGGGAAAAGGCAGAGCGAAAATTCCCCGGCAAGAAAGTTACACTCAGGCAAGATGATGATGTATTAGATACCTGGTTCAGCTCTGCACTTTGGCCATTTGCCACCCTTGGATGGCCAGAAAAGACGTCAGATCTCGAAAATTATTTTCCGACTACGACTTTGGAGACAGGTTGGGATATCATGCCAGTCTGGGTTAGTCGTATGATCATGTTCTCTTTGAAATTGACTGGAAAGGTGCCCTTTACCGAAGTCTTCTGTCATGGTTTGGTACGCGATAATGAAGGCCGGAAAATGTCAAAGTCTCTTGGTAACGTTATCGACCCGATAGATATCCTTGATGGGATTAGCCTAGATGATTTGCACCAAAAATTGCTTATTGGCAATTTGCCTCAAAATGAAGTCAAGAATGCCATCAAATACCAAAAAAAGGCCTTTCCACAAGGTATTCCGAGATTTGGAGCTGATGTTTTACGGTTCTCGCTCATAAGCCAAACCCAATTATCTGGCAGCGACATGAAAATCGATATGAGAACGATGACTGGCTCCTCAAGATTCTGTAACAAGATCTATCAGGCCACGAAATATGTCCTTGGGAAGCTTGGCAGTGATTTCGTTCCTCGAGAGAGCAGTGCTTTGACAGGAAATGAGAGCCTACCAGAGCGATGGATCTTGACAAAGATGAACACAGCTGTGAAACAAATTAATCAGGCACTAGAAGAGCGTAGGTTCGGACTATCTACCAAGATTAGTCAACGTTACTTGTATGATGAGTTGTTTGATATCTATATTGAGAATTCAAAATCGATCATCTCGAATGGCACACCCGAAGAAGCTCGTTCAGCTATGGATACATTGTATACCACAATCGAACATGGCTTGCGGCTTTTATCTCCCTTTATGCCCTTCTTGACTGAAGAGCTTTGGCAGCGGCTACCACGCAGACCAAACGACAACACACCTTCAATCACAATCGCTGAATATCCACAATATGAGCCATCCTTTCATGACACGAAATCTGAGGTGGCTTATGAGCTTGTGCTAGGCTGTTCGAAAGGTATCCGTTCATTGTTAGAGGACTATGCTGTCAAGGACGAAGGTGTGGTTCATATCTCCTGCCTTAATCAAATGGCATACGATACAGTGTCAGCGCAACTCCCCACGATCCAATCACTCTGCGCGATCCGTCGCAAGACACCAGTGAAGATTAGTGTCGCGAAGGCTGGAGAAACCAAACCTACTAATTGTGCAGTTTTCCCTGTCTCAGCTGATGCAAACGTTTATCTTGAAGTCAAAAACCGCATACAAGATGCTGCGAAGGAGGCTGACAAGTTCAGAGCGAAGATAGATGAAGCAAGAAAAGAACAAGTTGATGTGTATGCCATCAAAGCAGAGCTAAGCAAAGGTTCCGATACCATTCAATTTTACGAGAACCGGGAGCGAGATATCGATGCAAAATTACAAGCATTACAAGAGACCGTAGAGATGTTCGAGAAGATGAAGGTCTAGGCTGTGTGGCCCTGCTGGCTGACAACATGACCGGACAGTACCACCTCACAACAGCATCTGATCAAGCTAGAATGTATAAAGGATTCTGATAGAGAAACGTGAGATGACAGGGGAAATTTGGTCACCAAGTGCCCGCCTTTCACTAAACTAGAGCATAGAATGAGGCGCTCATGCTCGTTGTATATTAGAGATATAGAGACCTTCGAACTCTACTCATAATCAATAGTATAACAAATAACTCACTTCCTGATATGCGATGTAATTTGTGAGAAACGTAATAGGCTACTTGATATCATCATAACTTTTCATAATATGCGTGCCAAATCAGCTCTAATATTTGCATGCCCCTTTCAAGATTCTATTTACCATCTACTAATGACTTAAAGGCTTGCAACAGATCATCTCTCAAATCTTCCCATCCTTCAATTCCTACACTGACCCGCAATAATTTCTGATCAACAGTAGCATCTGACATTGCCCTCCACTCAATCAAACTCTCTACACCACCCAAACTCGTCGCGTGATGGAACAACTCCAACTTGCTGGGTAACTTCTTCGCGAACCCTACTTCTTTCAAGACGATGGAAAACACCGGTCCAAATCCATTTGGCATCTGCTTCAATAGCCACCCATCCTTAATATCCTCTTCTTGCAAACTTGCATGCTCAACCTTAAGCACCGCCTTCCTCACCACCTCTGTTTCGGGACTATCAGATTTCAAAGCATTGTCTAACCACGAAACAAGATTCTGAGTCGAGGCCGATTGCTGCTTGACACGAATTTCCAGAGTTCGAACGCTGCGGATACCAAGCCATCCTTCCATCGATCCCATCACATTCCCCAGCACCACTCGCTCTTTCTGTAGCCCCTGAAACCAACCATCTGCAACGTGTTTGGGATTCACAGTGAGAACACCACAGAGCATATCGGAATGTCCCCCGATATACTTGGTGCCGCTATGCATGACGATATCGGCACCCCAGAGAAACGGATCCTGCAGGGGCGGCGGCGCAAACGTCGCATCGACGGATAGGAACGCGCCGCGGGAATGCGCCTTCTCGGCAAAGAGAGCGAGATTGTAGGCGGTGCCTTGGGGATTGAGCGGGGTTTCCACGTGAATGACATCGCCGGGGTGGAGATCCTCGGCGGGACAATCGAGAGGGAGTTTTTGGAGCCCGGTAAGCTTGGTGTGCACGTCTATGACGCCGTGACAGCCGTGGTAGCCTTCGCCGATGGAAATGCGTTTGGGGTTGAGATAGACGAGGGCGGCGTGGAAGGCGGAGAGACCGGATGTATATGTGAGAGTGGGGCCTTTGAGAATGTTGCTCAGGATCGCTTCGAAGCGAGTGGTGGTGGGGGCGCTTATGCGGGAATAGACGTGGCTATCGTGGGGTGCGTGGGGCTTTCAAGTGGTGTTAGTGACAGGTTTGGAAGATGGGAGGGAGAAAGATGCTAAAGGTAGATCATGTGATTGAAGTGTTTGAATGGACGGCGGGGTACTCACATCTCGCTCACTTGCTGCAACGAGGTCGTCTGGATTGTTACTGTAGCGGAAAGTGGTGGATACGTGCAGAGGTGGTGCAACATCTTGACCTTGGTTGAGGAAATCGTCGGCGTGTACAGTTTGGGAAGAGAGTGATAATGCAGAGAGTCCTTGATTGGGGGTGTAATCTTGGAGATCTTGTTGGCCATTTAGACCGGGCTGGGAGGTTGCCATGTTTTTCTTATCTTGTAGATGGCTTTAAACTCCTCACAGTCGTCTGGTATAGGTATGTAGATGAATTTGAATGAATGTAATGCAATTAAGAGACTCGAACGACTATTTGTATCGAGAAAGATTCGTTGCTGGGTATCTTAGTGTCAAGTCGATGGAGTAAAAAAACTGGAGCTTTGGAATGAGATAACCGCCACCAATTGCAAACTTATGATACTATAACCATTTCGAGAATGAATATTTTGAACAAAACACTTACGGATTGGTAAACAATTACATACCTATATCAGTATCTCTAGTACTTGGTAAAGTTACAAAAGCGTGATTTATAAGCTTTTTACAGGTAAAAAATACAATCCTTTCTCCGTACGCCCTTTTGTACTAACAATCAATCACAATGGCGCAATTCACACGCCTTTGACAGTGACAATCATGACCGGTTCTCCACAATTCGTTGCCCCAGTTCTAGATATCGCTAAGACTAACAAGTTCCCCTTTCGATTCTAATGCTACCTTGTACAAATTCTAAGAAACGATGAGCTTGTAGAAAGGGGCCCAGAAGCTTGCGTTTTAACTTTTAGAGATTTTAGCTGCACAACAGTTTAATGCTCATCTGGAATTTGAATGATATATTTGCTGATATAGACGGATAAAATGCTCAATTCGAATTTGTCATAGTCGCAGCTTGCAGTTTCTCTACAAACATCTCCATTTCTTTCTTCATTATCTTCTTGTCCTTACACCGTTCTGCAGTGTCGAAACTTACCAAAACCGCTTTATTTTGCAATATCAAGAACTTGGTCTCGTCTAAGGAACCATGTATAATACCCAATTTGTGCAATTGTCTGATGACAGTCTGACAAAGAGGTAGGTCGGCGATAGTAGCTCTCCTACCTTCAACATTTTCCGTTAGCAAACCTATCACACGTCCATCTTCAGTTATACATCCAAGAAACTTGGGAATAAAAATATTGCAATTATGTAGCCAAGAGTACACTTGGATTTCGGCGATATAGTTTGCTTCCCAGTAGAAGTTGGCAACTTTAGCACAGACTGGTCTGTCGAAGGCTGGGGATGATACCAAATGCACACTGGGGTCTAATTTTCGAATAAATTTGAGCGAGAGATAGTCAATATGACTTATTGGCTTAGGAAACCATGAGCTATCGATTGCAGGCAGGGCAGCTTTGAAGGCTTCGACCACAGTTGGAATTCCACCTACTAAGGAGATTCGGGCCAGGTTCCAGCTTTCGGCATCTCCTTCGGATGGCAATGGAGGTAGTTTCTTCGAGAGAAGAGAAGGGGAGCAGAGATCTCTTGCGAGATAGGTTCCAGGATCAATTGTAATATATTTGAAACGCTTTCCATCTACTAGAATCCGGAAGTAACTAGGTAGGATGTTCTCGATATCGGTATCTTGGTTTAGTATTTCGATTCGAGGATGAGACATCGGCAACGGCCAATTTCCATGGTGCGATGAAACAATGATGTCTCGTACTGCAATGGATTCGATCATAATTTCGTTTGCTAACAACCGTTGTTGTTTAAGATTGAGTCTTCGGCCAAACTTTCCTTTTGATACCTTCATATATCTCGCTTTCAATGCCTACCTAGGTCGTAGAAAGAATCCTACGATTCACCAACCTGTTAATTGACACAGAAGGAGTTGCCTTGCCACGAAACTATGAGTTGGTATGTTGGTGGCATCCTACCTCCTGCCTTATGCTGGGGCGACCATATGAAGAATGTAGGATATGTCATATACTTACATATGTATGATGCTTAAGACAAGATTGTCATCATTGTAGAGGATCAGTCTGGTGTTTGAAGTTTCGATATCATGTACTGTCAAATTGTGGAGACGGCGCTAGTCCCCGATTGATATAGAATTTATGATTTGTAAGCAATACACACCAACCTCAACACATAATTTGCTACGATACCAACAACATTTAAATAGTTCAAGCACCTTCAAAACTCATATTCAGAGACCGTTGATGACGTTCTCAGCAATGCTGGCTCGTTTCATGATAGTGTTGGTTTGATTCTATTCCTGTACAACTACCTCGCCACATCGGTTCGTTGGCCCCGACCGGCGACCAAAACGAGGCCAAGGTCAATGAGAAAAATCACTATCTCTAAGGCTATCATACTATACTCGCGCGGTTATTACTGCTCACAAGAAACTACACGCGATATATTCACGATAAGGTAGGCAGATGACTTGAAGAATGAACTCAGTGAGGTCGCGTCCATATATCATGGAGATCTCCATCTGGCTTTCTTTCTGGTCTGATCTTCTCTTTCAGTAAATATGTTATCAACTATCCAATCTTAAGTAGCCAACATGGTCTTTGGATGGTCTTCCAGAACTGCTTTACCACCCACAGTTGGGTCAACAAATGGAAGGAATGGTCATGATTGTACCTCTCCACTGTGTTTGTATGGCCCGGTTTCTTTCTCTTCCAACCCGTACTCGATGAACATGTGAGTCAACTCCGCCCTTGTACAAAGCCGTACATTAGGTAGCTGTTTCTCGGATTCAAATGTAGTTTTTCATATCTATTTTTGCATCTCATACTCCTGTATTTGATTCAAGATTGAACTTTCTGGTAAAGAACAATTCTCTTTAACCTTCAAAATGACTTCCGAAGATTCAACACTCAAATCATCAAGGCTTCACCACATAGATACATCATCTAATGGAGGTGTTTCTGGACCTTTCTGGGACTCAAACGAGCGTTGCTTTTGGCTGATGAATAATCGTCAAGTCTACACGCATCCTGAAAATTATAGCGGAAGTTCCGCTTGCGCAACTATCGCATCCGCAAACCCTGATTCTGCTTACCCATCCGGCTGGTCTAGAGGTCAACGCACACGATCACTATCGGGTTCTGACAATTCGCCAGATTCAGCATCACATGAATCCAAACGCATTCGTCCGGAGTCTCTTGGCGGTGCACTCCCAAAGAATACACAATCCGAACAGCCCTTGCGCCAGGGTACCCCGGAACAACAACGCAAGTTTCCACAATACGATTTATCCAATCTTCCACCTCCACCCCCCTTTCCTCCTCAAAGATCCCAATCGGTTCGTTTTTCCCCAAATATATCTTACTCGGATGACCCTGTGAAAAAACATAACCCAGGACCATCCCTACCTAGCTTCCCTCAACGCTCTCAATCTGTCCGTGTCTCAAACGAGAACGATCAAGGCTTCACTCGCTCGAGAAATCCATCCCCCTCCTCTCCCCCATCTTCCTCTTCACATCTCCAACATAAACCACTCCCCACCCGTCCCCAATCATTCCCAGCCCCAACCTCAACCCCATCATCATCATCAAACCCACCCTCAAAATCCACCTCTCCATTCCCTACCCCCTACAGCACCCATCCCCCCACCACCCGCTATACCCCTCCCAAATATCTCCGCGACTCCGAACACGAAGACGAAGATTTTTCCTCCCCCTCCTCCGCCTCCTCCGCCTATTCCTACTCCAAATCTCCCTCATCTTCCTCCTCGTACTCACACCATCGCGTCTCCTCTTCCCGCGACCGCCACGAATCTCAACGTCAGCGCACGCACCACCGTCGCATCGAATACGACTACGATACTGATACCGATCTCTCCGATCAGAAAGAAAAGAAACTCAGAAGACAGAAACGTACTCGTGAACGTACCCCAGATGAACAGAAGAAGCATGAGAAAACTTTGAAAGGTATCGGAGAGACGGGAAGAGGAGATATGGGACGAGCGGCTTTGTTGGGAGCCCTTCCTTTCGTATGCCTTTTGGCGAGATTGGCGGCTTGATTTTTTTCTCTTCTTCTCTCTCTATTTCTGGCTTTCTAGCTTGCTCACACTCTTTTACGTATTATTGATTAGATCTTGGAATTGATTATTGGGAGGATATGTTTGATTTGGGGTTTATGAATAAATTGTGGATTGGCTGGTGAAGTGTTGGAGTTTGGGTGTGTCTACCTATATAGCCGTCATGCGGCAGCCACTCTTTCAGCGATTCATAAAAACAATAGGAGACAAACATTTATTTTGAAGAACTTAAAATCCTATTTTGTAAAATCTTCCTTGTATATTATCACGTTGATTCATTCGTCCAACATCCCAGATGTGCTCTATCTTCGCTACGTATCCAAATCTATGTACCTAACCAATGTAAAAATCCACGAAGAGAAAATAATTAAGAAAACCTAGTGATCATCCAGTGTCATAATGTCATTATAATTTTGTGCATGTCTCCCATTGCATCACATCCCGAAAATATTCCCTTGCCTCGGATCAAGAATGTTAATATAACTCCACTCTCGCCTCCTATCAATCTTCAATCAATTCATCACATGACCACACATTTTGCTGTATTCTTCTTCTGCTGCGGTTGCACCTCTGCATCTTCTACTACAATCGCTGGCGAAGTAGCAGGTCGCGAATCCCATGTTACGTCTGTCCAGCCTGCACTACTTGCCGCATCACTTTTGTGCTTAGTTCTCTTTGCCATCATACTCTTTCTCCAGCCGTTTTTCTTAGCATTCTTGACATTTCGTGACGCACTGCGCTCTGCTCTGCTTGGTTGTCTGGTAATAGGTATAGGCGGTATATTGTAAGGTGAGGTGACTCGAGTAGAAGTTGCACTATGGATTGTCTCGAGACGTTGGAGAGGTGGACGTAGGCTGTTTGGCGATGCAGAATATCTTTGCGAACCAAGGCTGGTTCGTCGAGAAGGAGAACCATGACCAGAAGGAGGACGAAGGCCTGTGTTCGGACGGGTAGGGCTTGCTCCGTGAGTCCCAGCGGCTGCACGGGGTGGTGTAGACGGGCGATTTGATTGCTCAGGAGCAGTATGAGAAGCTTGTTGAGATTGGTTGCTAAAACCTTGCAGTGGTACAGAATCTCGAGGGTTAGAGCCAGAACGACGTCGAGATGGATCCCTTAGAATATCTGGACGTCCACTTCGACTATTGAATCGCGCCAAAAGATCGGCACTAGGCATCACTAATCCAGAGACTCCGTCCATAGGAACCTCCACAGGTGCAGAATTGACTCTTCTCCAAATAGTGATAGGTTCATCAGTAGACTCTGAGAGAGCTGAGCTAGAAGGAGTATCCCTCACCCATGGAAATGTTGAGCTTTGCTGTACAGCCCGTACATCGGGCGATCCCTGTGCTGGTACTGCCGGTAAAGTAGAATTTAGTTGTGAAGAATCAGAGTAGTCTCTTTGTTCTCCGGCTATAGCGGTCGTAGGTCTGCTATTTTGCATAAGAGAGACTTGATCATCAATTGTTGTAGTCTCCCAATCTAATAAGCGCCTGTCAAGAGTCGCACTCATAGGCTGAGGAATGGGGGAGACAGGCGATTGTAAAGTGGCTCTCATAGACGAGTTTGAATTGTAATCAAGGGTGCTATTCTCATGATCATTGAGTTCTACAGGAGATCGGGAGCTTTGCTGGGGCAAGGGCCTTGTAAGGCTTGGTTGTGGGGTACCGATTGGGGAAACATCATAAAGGCTGTCAAAATCAGAGGTCGTAGGACGTTCATCAAAGTTTGCAATGGAAGGACTTGTCACTGGTCGAGCCACTTCGTCATCCACAGGGCTAGTTATGGAAGGTGCAGTTGTTGTATCGCTGAGGGACCGGCGCAAAGGGAACCTTTGCTCCCGTAAAGCTTCAGGAAGAGGTCGTTGAAGAACTGGGGCATCCAGTCCTGGGAAGTCAAGGACTGTAGCTCGTTGATTATTTGCTGCTTGCATAAGCCTTGCATGGTCCGCAAGTATAGATCTTTGAATGTGTTCAGGAAGTGGAGGGACCGGATCTTTTTGATAAGGAGGAGGCGGCGGCTCCCAGTTGTCTGCATCGCTCTCATGTGGATGCTCCTCACGGCCATCTGCACGGCGGTACTCGATATGTTCCTGTATCATAGAGCGAGGGTGTAATCTTCTATTGACGGCAGCAGCTGTTGCAGCGCGGCGTAGAGTCGTACCTGAACGAGGTGCAGCATTCGCATAGGGATCATCAAAAGCTTCTTGGTCATCATCAATAGAAGCCGTCTCTGCCGAATCAGTCGTATTTCCTAGGCTGTTGATTTGTCTAGGTAAAGGAGGAAGCGCGATGTTAGATGAATTGCTCATATTAGGCAGTGCAGGAATTGGTGGTGGTTCCGGGCGTGTCATAGTGGTAGCTGAACGAGCAATACTAGCACGGTAACTTCTTCTCTGTGCTACTGTTCTTCTCCGGACAATTGCCACCTCTGTGTCTATGTCTCTGTGTTCTTCCTCTAGAATTTCCGGATCATCTCGTTGGCCCACCTCTATGGTTGTTGTGGTTTTCTTGCCATTGCTTGTGCCACAGGAAAAATCTAGTACACAAATACGGCCCCCATCTACCGGACTCATACTATCGTCCTCATCTATGATGCATTGGCGTTTTACTCCTGGTGCAACAGCTATAAGTCTTTCACCTTGGAGCTGATTTGATTCTTCTTGGACCCAGCTCAGTGCACTTACTCCGTCCAAAGTGGTTATATGATAGCCTTCAACAAATGTATTGCGCGACTTATCGCAGAGGAGTTGCCATTGTGGAATACGAATACTGCTATGGTCCAAAGATCGATTTACAGAGCGCAACGATGGGGCGCTGTTTCGACGTCCAATTTGACTCAGAGGTGTGCCTGGTGCGGTTTCTACATTACTATTCGAGCCCGCAGTGACAGGTGTAGGATCCAAATTCTCCGGAATTCCCCAAAGCCAAACGCTACCTCGGCTATAACCAACCGCTGCTAGATCTCCAGACTTGTTTGCTGCTGCTTTTGATGCAGGTGGTTCCCCATTGGGTCCAACAAAATGAACTTTACCATTGCGTAAATCATCCATCCTTACTGCCCGAAAAGTTTCAAAAACTCGATCGTATGTAAAAGTCCAACTTGCTTCGTCATCGTGAGGACTGGGTAGTAGGACTGCATGACTACAGTCTCGGCTACCAGTGGGGAATAGTATTGAAGTTGTCCAAAGAGCACTTATGCTGTCTTCGGGGGAGACGCTCCCGGGATCATAATATGGCGCGGTCAAGACGACGGTACTAGGGTTTCTAGACTGTAATGTGGTGCCCAAAAGTAAGTCAGAATCACGAGAAAAAGTCAGAGAGTCAACACCATAGGCCTTTACAGCGCGATTTGTACCGATTTCACGCAGAGAAGTCAGTTCTACTCCAGAGCTATGAGCGGCGGGTTAGCAGCACTCCGACGAGTAAGGAACGGGGTAACAATGAAAGATATGGTTAAAGCTTTCCGATATACTCAGAAGAAGAATAATTGGCTACAAGGAACATGGTGGAAAGGATGATTGAGGAAAAGTTATCAGATGCAGTGCACTTACTCATAAGCCGCGGCAAGGACTTGTCCGGTTGGTGAAAGGGCGATGGTCCTTGGTGTATGGTCTAGTGTTACAGACCTTGTATGCTTTGGCGGACGCACAGTTAGGTCGTAAAGGTTGACCTGAAGATCGGTCGACAACACAGCAAGTAGAGATCCATCATCTGTAATTGTTGTCGCCGCTGGCCGTCGCAAAATCTTAAGTTCTCGTATGATGTGAACCTCCGGGGCCGTGACATCTATTATGTGAATTCGAGATGAATTATAGGCTAGAACCAGAACTCCACGAGGAGATATGGAGAAATGGCAGGCCTCACCTCCAGGCGCACTGGATGAGCCTATAGATGTCGAAACCAGATTGATGACCGTCTCTTGAGGTCGTAAATATGCTTCGAATAAATTACGCCTGACCTCTTGGGCGAATAGACCCCGCAGACGTGGGAGACTGTCCTTATCTTCCAAAGCAGGATTTGCGTTATGTGCGGCCGAGTAGGAAGGGCATTGGGTGAGTTGATGCGAGTAAAGGTAGGCTTGTTGCGAGATGCCCCTCCATCTTGAATTCAGTAGAACGAGGGAGGCAAAGGTATTGGCATTGGTAAGGAGAAGGATTCTATAAAATATGATTAGATTTTTGACATAACATTTTTGGTTAATGCGCTCACTGTAAAATAATGTCTTCAGGTAGCCTTTCAAATGCGCTTTTCTCCATCTTGGATGTTTCTGACAATTGTTCTTCAGATCCCGCCGAAGGGATTGAACTTATCGACGCGCTTCTATTCGACATTTCTTGTAACAGAAGTCTATTGTCGTAAATTCATTTGCGCCGAATTAGAATTACTGTAAGGGAAAAGTATCCAAGAGAGTAAATCTGGCTCGCAGATTCGCATGCGCGAATACGGGTTCGTGGATCTCGACAGGAATATTAATTGAGCTTAAAGCTTAATGCTTAATGTAAGATTGATGTGATAGGAAAGTTCGCTTGAAACATGGTTGTAGCTAAGCCTCCAAGGCTATCAAGGCTTCTGAGTGAATGCTATTAAATTCAAGCGCCTTCACAGCTAATTGAGGGTGCAATACGAGTAAAATCAAACTTATAAGCAACGCAAGATTGCTGGGGACCAGTGGTGATCGACGTCGCATCAACAATCGAGGGGGTCCAGCTTCCAATAATAGCACAAGTAAGGATTGGGGTAGAAGAACTTTTATTTTCGAGGTTCATACAGGCACATAAAATGAGAAGTGTGAGGGGCGAGAAGTTGATATCTTTTGAAGTCGAAGATGTTATTCCTGGTAAATCACGAGGTAGGCGTGTATTCTATTGCTTGATATCTCCATGCATCGATGTAGCAATCTCGCAATGTCATGTTTACTGCATGTCGCCCCTAAACCTTGTGTCTAGTCGAGATCAAAGGATCAAAATACTTCCTACCCAAGCACCTAGAAACGGCAAATTGAAGGATCTCCATTTCAGGTACAAATCAAAATCCTAGACGCTCGGGAAAATGGATCTATGGATTCTTACGAATGAGAAGTCACATATGAAGGCTAGTGGTACAAGATCCTACCCAATCATGATATCTACCGCCCAAGAAAGTTTCGTGCTCGAAGCGTTGCAGGTGTTGAACACATGAAGACGCTCTTTTTTGTTGGGTATATCTACTGGCAACCTGGTATCTAACAGTTGGTCAATATATCACCAATTGTTATCCAATCGACTAGATAGATGGTGCGCCATGATATCGGCTGAAGCATCAGAGAGAATCACCTACCTACCGAGCTCCTAGATAGATATGATTCAAACATGCCCGACTACGATCCTATGAAGAAGAAGTACCTACCTATCTACTTGGATGTCTCGAGGATATCTAGATGTCTAGATATCTAGGAATAGCTCAAGTTATAGATCCCATTCGTCTAAATCGATAAGACATCGATATCGGTATCGGCATCTTGCAGTACGCACGCTTATGATGGTGGCCCGTACGTATCTACACTCGAGCTACATCGTGTTCTCGCCGTTCTTCTGACAGTTCACGGCAGAACCCGCAAGCGTCAACAATGATGGAGAGAAGAGGATCTCATCTGATGTGTTACATAATTCATTACATAAGTTCACCAGGTTACTCAAGTCCCCTTATTAGTCATTATATGGAGACTTTCATCACTTAGACTGAAGCTAAGCTCAAGCAAATTTTAGCTTCGCGAGGCCCTTTTCTTGCTTTCCAATCTTCGTTCCACCTTCCGCCTTCCATCTTTCCACCTTGCATCTTTCCATCTTCCCATCTTTCCATAACTACACTTTTTTTTCATGAACTTTATCATTTCTTTTCCATTGTCTCCTTCTGTCTGTACATCATGCCATTGCAAGACCTTGACTATGAGGAACTTACCAACACCTTAATTAACAACTTTAATATTTTAGCAGATGAAGTTCAACTTCTAAGTGATAGAAAAACAATTCTAGAACATAAACTGCGGTATTCGCACTCTCAAGTAAGTTTGAATACTTTCGTTACAATCACACCCCCCTCATGTCTTTTTAATGATGTACACAAATAGCTCTAGAACAAAGTTACTTGTTGCAAAGTAGCAATGCCGATAAACTACAAATTGTCTGAATTTTTTGACTCTCAACGTCATTTCATAATTTTTGAATTAGTTTTGCGCAACCAAGACTAACAAATACCTTCATAGTATCAATCTTTGGCAGATAAATATGCCCCCTCAGACCCTGAGATAGCTAGTATACTGGCAAAGCTTCAACTTCCTCCAGATTTACAAGTAACTGTTCCTGATCGTGGTGGGTTTGTTCCTTTGCCACTTCGTAAGCAACCAACCTCGAAGCAGCAGACTGCCGTTGCAATAAGGGACGGGAGAAAGGCAGCGCAGCGTCTTGCGGCTTTATCTGGCAAGTCTGCCGGATCTACAACTAGTAAAAGTATATCCGGCGGGAGTAGTAATATGAGATTTTCAGCACATCGAACCTCCCTTTCAACTGTTCTCGAACAAGATTTCACTGTGCCTGGAAAGAAGAGTTCATTATTGTGTCCATTTGTAACTATGCCTGACGGAACGAAATCCATGAAGAACCTAAATGCTCAGGATACCAGCACTGGTGAATCCGATCAACCTTTGACTCCTATCGATAACCAAGACCCCACTCCCCACCACTCCTCAGATCCTATATGTGCGCAAATGTACGCCGAGACGATGTCGTCCCCGCCCCCATCAGCATCAGGCCCTGGAGCTCAATGTCCAATTCGATATCTTAATCAGCATTCACCTGAAGAGATAGCACGATACTTTGAAACTCACAAACACGAAGTTCCCCGCAGTCATGAAGTTTGCGTCAAGCGATATCAACGAAATGAGGATGATGTGAGGATGCTAGATGCAAAATATGGAAATCTTGTGAGCATGATCCAGGGCCTGGGACAAAAACATCAGCCAATGTTACCTACGAAGGAAGAGCAAGAAGCATATGAGGTTGAGCGCGCCTCCAATGAGAGGGTGGAGAATTGGGCAAATAACGTCAGTGTTGATGGGAACGATTCGCTGCCTGTATCTCAATCTTCTCCCGCAGACGACAGAGAAAGTCGCTTCGACAGGCCAATGAAGGAAGTTAGGGTTGGGGAATCCCCAAGCAGACCATGGGGAATCTCTGTTCCAATCTACGACCAACCACCAGACCATAGACCTGTATCCCCACCACCAGCGCCTGTATCGGTTCCTCTGGACAGTTATTCAAAACCTCCTGGGAAGTGTCCATTTGGACATACTGCAGGATCGAATGCGCAACCAAAATCAACACAAGAATTACCAGCAACTCCAGTTGATGCACAAAGACCAACAGGTTGTCCTTTTAGCCAAGGCCAAAAGGTCCAGAAAGAAGAGTCCCCCTCTACAAACTATGATGCGCCTCCCATATTACACAACCAACCGGCCTTCATCCAACCCGAACAACTGCAGCAGGGTAATGGACCAAAGATGGTTTTTACAGGGCCCGTATTCATAGGATACCCGATCGAGCAGGCAATGGCTTTCATGAAACAGTACCAGGCACAAAATGAATGAATATACGATTTGATGACGAATTATTGATAGCGAATGGTTTTGGGATCTGGTTTTTAGCGATGGCGTTTTAGCGGTGCATCTGGAGTGGATGCGAATGGCGTTCTCTTGTAGGAATATCATTCTGTTTTCTGCACAACTCGGATGCTTTTGGCCGAGACAGGCACACATTAGGTCAACTTCATAGTGAACATGGGTCATGAAATACCACGAATTAAAATGTTCAAATCAAATGACGTAAAGATGCTACAGAGCAAGCAAATGTTTTCATTGCATCTTGAAAAGTTGATGGTGTCAAAGGTTTCTATACTCTTTTAACTTCCGACTAGATTTCATCATCGTCTTCTAACGTAAAGAAGACATGCATAAACCATATACCCTTTAATCATTTCCTTCTTCCGAACGCCAAATTGTGGTGACACAATCAGACCCAATCGAACCCAGTACGTATCCAGCATATATTTCATACAACATGCCTCATCATGAATTACATATCAAAAGCCCAAACGAAATCTAAGTTCTCGTTGTCTTTCCCTTCCTCCCAATATCCGCTTCCTCATCTAAATCTCCATTTGCAAAAACATCACCCTCATCCTCGCCTACAAAATCCGTGTATCCCGTCTGTGCATCGTTGTCCCATAAAGATATATCATCATCATTCATCAACGCCACATCATCATTGTTAGCATCGCTATATTCTGCGGCGACTCTTCTCCCAGCAGCTACATCCCCATTTGCAGCTTCGAGCTCCTCGATCTCGAGTTCTTTGGCGCGCGCCATGGTGCGCTGGTAGATTATGTAGCCGACGGTTGCGCCGAGTCCAGCTCCGATGATTATACTGGCGTAGTTTATCAATTTGGTGGAGGTATCCATTTCTTCGTCGCCGGCGAGTGAGCCCAGACGACTGCCGATGAAAACGTGGATGAGGAGTTTGGGAGTTACCAAGGCGGTAGCGAGAGCATAGTTGAGGGGATGCACGGTGGGGAAAGTGGCGATGGCGGCATTAGAGAGGGAGTATGGGAGGGGGCAGAGACGGATCATGCAGAGAATCTTGATGCCGTCGTGTTTGAGAGTGAGAGCAAGAGCTTCAAAGCGTTTATCTTTTCCCACGAGACGATGCACATAGCTTGAGAGGATGGTTCGGGAAGCTAGGAATGAACAGAGAGAACCTGCTATTGTTGCGCTCGCCACAATGATCCAGCCCTTGGGAACTCCGAATACAAATCCAGCAATGGTGATGGTGGAGGAATAGCCGATGAGAGGTGGGAATGCGGCGACGAATGTCATGGCCCATAGAATCATCCATCCTCCCCGCATATCCCGCCAGCGTTCTGCGAATGGAGCAAGACTGGCGAAGATTTGATGTTGATAGACTAGAAATAGAACGACGAGAATGATATTTAGAATCGCGGCCATAATGGCCAGACATTTCTGTAGAAGAGAAAGCTTTTGCCATGTTGAAACGAGCTTTCGTTGTAATTTATCGGCCTTGCGGAGAATTTGATCTTTGAGGGAATTGGTGGGTTGGCTTGAATATGGCGAGGCTGAATTGTTTCCTCTTCGCACATTGGAAGATATACGTCTGGACCATGGTGGTCTTTCTGCGTGTTGATCTGGAGAGGAAGGAGACTCGAGAGGACTTATGGGTAAAGCTAAAGCTCTCGCGGTCGAGCTGTAATCGGCCGGCATTGTGGATGTTGTTCGATTTGTGCTTGTAATATGAAGACCGAAATGGTAGGTTGTTGGTTGATAATTCGGTTTCTGTGGCTCACAAATCGAGAGTTGGGCGATGATAAGAGCTAAAGTATCGTCGCAAGATGCATTGATGATATCGTCCAAGTGAAGACGTTGTTTGGTAAATGGTTTCTGCCCAGCATGTAGGGTCTCGAGGGCTGTGCTGATGGATCCTTTGAAACGGCGGAGAACGGAAATGCGATGCTCACTAATAGCGTAGCTCGTATTCTAGGAAAGTCAAAGATGGAGTGAAAGAATAGCAAAAAGAAAATGAAAACGAACTTCTCACGATCATACAAACATACTGATTAGAAAGATGGTGGGTTTTGAAGAATCACCTAGGAGGATCAAGTGGTAATGGATGTGTATGTGTATAGGTAGGTATAGGAAGGTAGGTAGGTAGGTAGGTATGCATCTTCTGTATCTCATCCTAAAGGATAATTTGTAAGGGTTACAACTTACCTCCAACGCGACGCCGCACTCTTGCTTCTACGTCACTTTGGTCTCTGAATATCAATCCCTACAATTGATGAATACCCAGTAGGTACCTAGCTCCCTAGTCCACCTGGAGTACTCAAGCTTTTATGAGGGGTCGTGGAGATCAGTCACATGATGAATGGTTTGGCAGAGCATCGAATTGTGAAAAGGGGTTCCAAGGTTAGGTACTAGGTATGTAAGTTCTCTTGGGACCGAGTTGAATCGTGTGAAGCTGAAAGGAGACATTCATCGCGAAGGTGACATTATTATGTTTATTATATGATAATCATCAGTCTGGGTACCAAGCTAGTGAGATCTCGTGGAAAGAAGTGTTACAACAGGGGCTTTTCAGGTACACCCCTTGTACAGTGAGTAGGTAGGTAGTAGGTAGTTCATGGTCAGAAAAGCCTTGAACTTGAAGTGTATGTATATATGTACCTAGTATGTATGTATGTATATCCTCAAATCGTAAAAGTAAGCAAAACGTGACATTAATACCTACCAACATCAATCAATATACTCAAGTAGTAGTGTGTTGTACTCTCGTTCATTGTGCTTCGTATTCTTGATTGATATTACTCCTTCATCCTCCTATTTCTGCAGCTATACACTGTACATATATACTAGGTGTGCTTTTTTCTCTCCTCACCGCTTGCATGGCTGTCCTGTCTGTCTAGTCAGCACATCAACGTAGATATCCAATACATGCATGCTGCCTCTCCCCTATCCTCTCCGTGTGTTAGAGTATATCATGACTACGGACTATATTTTGCTTGGCTGACTTCTTGCTGTACAAATCGGATCGGCCCAGCATTCCAACCAATGAACTTCCATTTCTTCTAGAAACTAAAGGAACCCCCGACCCCGATAGGCCAGCCTCATCACCTTATGGAGAGCTAGAGGTGCTGTCCGACATTCCAAAACCCCACGAATCTACCTGTCGAAAAACACAATTTGGAAAGAAATCCCCTTTCTTTCTCTTTGCTTCCTTTTCTTAAACTAAATCCATGTTCGCTCGAAAAAAGAAAAGTGCATTCTCTCCCATCATTCATCTGACAATGTAAGAGCCTGGTGCCTTTGTTGTGTCGAGCCTTGCTACGGATCACCGTATTGTCTTGCCTTACTGCGTACATCTTTCGAGGTGTCTTTCCCTGATCGAATCATCAATCGCGAACTCCGGTCTCACCTACCTTACATTTCTTAAACCCCCCCCCTCAACAACTATCTTTTTTTATAAACTTTCTACACTTTCATTTCTTGCTTCTACTTCCCGCGAAATACAACCTTTCTGAAAGCCATACAATAATCTAATCTGATCGTTACTCAAAAGACCCTTGGCAAAATGGTGGCCGACGATACTTACGAGATCTGCCTGCCTATCCTCGAAGATGCTACCCTAGAGGACGAAGACAAGACGGATAAATTGGAGGACTTGCTAAAGAATGAAACTACAATGACAGGAACAGTTTTGGAGAATGCTGTGTTGGATGTATTATGGCGATATCGCGAGAGCGCTGCAAACGCCGCTAACTCACCTCCCGCAATGCGACATACAGTCCTGCGTCGGCCATCCCCTGCTCCATGGCAGATTCCACGTGGTGGAACACCATTATCTTCATCCCCTCGTCTTGGAGTCAGTCCCCTCGCTCCTCATGGGTTTATGCCGCAATCATTTTCTCGAACAAAGTCTATCCAGGGTTCCCCTTTTACCTCACCGCGACCTTCCCCACGACTCGCATTTTCCAGCCCTGCGATCCCTCATAGTCCAAACCTGAACGCATACGAGTTTCCGACTGATACCAGCCCTACGCAAGACATATATGGAGATTATGGAAGTGAAAATGTAGACTGGCTTGTGAATGACGATGCCGTTAGTATCACATCATCGTCCGTCGGAGGAAGTGGCCTCAACGCTGCAGCTGCTGAATACATTTCGCCCCAACAAAGCGATATGAGCTCTCATGAAATGTTGCGGTCAATTTTTGGCCCCTCGAAATCAGTTGAAGAAATCGAAGCTGCACTTGCTTTACACGGATACGACTTGAGCGCTACTATTGCTGCTTTCATGGATAGTCAATCTGCCGAAGCTGCAGTACAAGCAGATGGAGATGGTACAAAAGCCATTTTAATTGGTAAGTCAATGGCAGCGGACGTACCTCGACCGAATACTCCGGCTGGGCAACAACGAAGTGGTGTTGTCTGTCGATTTTGGCTGTCTACTGGACAATGTCTTCGTGCGGATTGTAGATTTAGTCATGATTTAAGTAATCACATTTGCAAGTAAGTTTTATCCTATTCCTATAGCTTTACACCCCTCATTTTTATGCAGGTATTGGGTCATGGGCAATTGCCTTGCGGGAGATACATGTATCTTTAGCCACGATCCCTCATCGTTTATGAGCCGACTCTCTCTCGAAGGGGGTAGCACGCCCCCAACTTCAAATGCACAACCTAGTTTCCAGTTCCAAGATTACAATGCATTCCCATCTTTACAATCAATGCAAGAGCAGTGGCCAAACTCTTATTCATCGATGAATGCTTTCAGCAACTATCAACAAGGCGGGTTCACTCCACCACCTGGTTTCAAAAGTCTACAAGGTTATAACAGTGATGGAAGCCAGCGATCTCGACCAAGTAGTCGAGCTAGGGATGCTCCTACAGCTCCAGCGCTTGATGATACAGAAGCATTTCCATCGTTGGGCGCTGTGAGTACAAAGGGCAAAAAGCATCACGGGAAACGAGGTGGTCATGGGCATAACCACAAAGAAAACAACAGCCCAAGCTCCCTTGCTGATGTGGTAAAGCTATCCCCCTCACCGGGCCCTGGTATGATGCAAGAAAAGAAAAAGATTGGCAGAAACGGTAGCTCCAATAATGTTCGCAATGGCGAGAACAGCGCTGCTGCACAAGCTATATCACCCCCTCAACACATTCCGTGGTTGGAAACAGGAGAAAGGGCCAATAAAGCATACCTCAAAGCCAGACAAGATGCAATCAAGCATGGTGGTTTGAGGAACAAATTCTTACAAAGGTTAGTCAGTGAATCACACTACAAAACACATTTTTATTAAGACAACTTAGTGCCGCTCAAGCTTGGAACCGTAATGATGCACGTGCTGCAAAAGCACTTAGCCTTCGTGGTCAAAGTGAGAACGATCTCATGAGGAAAGCACACCGAGAAGCAGCTCGTGAGCTTTACGAAGAACGCAACAAAAGCAACTCCCCAAACGCAGAGCTTTACGTTGATTTGCATGGTCTTCATCCCGAAGAGGCTGTTGAATACCTTGAACGTGTCCTTCTAGATAACAGCAAAGAATCAAGACCCGTTTATGCTATTACAGGTACAGGCCACCATAGCAAAAACGGCAAAGATAAGGTTGGCAAAGCCATTCGTACATTCTTGAACGAATGGAGATACGCATACCGCGAATTTTCAGTCCCTGGTGATAGAAACAACGTGGGTGGTATCTTGGGCATTGACGCTCGATCTTATGACAAGACTTTATCCAGGGAAAGCAACGGCGCGGATGGTTCAAAGGAAGAAGTTGATATCTTGAGTCAAGGTCATGAGATTGGTGGTGGTAAAATCAAGCTTCTAGTGCGAAACCAAGATCGAAGTCAAGATGTTCCTAAAGGCCCTAGCGGTAAAGGTCGATGACCTAGAATTAAAGAATAAATAAATTATTAAACAATTTTAATTATCTGTCCTCTCTACATCTTTGCTCCGGATTTCTCTTCTTTGATTTTATTCCTGGCATCAACGATTTCTGCGACTGACACATTCTTTTTCTCTTCAAGATGACCCGTGCTTTGTAATTTAACAATGAGCTCTTCATCGCCAACATGAGCGTTATGCTACACGATGTATTAGTTTCAAGAATTAGCATGCATAAGCGGAAACTTACCTCGAATTCTGGCTCTTGGTTGTATGCAATCCTAGCCGCATCTGCATGTGATCAGTTAGTGATGTCCTTTATGCTACTCAAAATTCTCAACTCACCAACCAACATCCTCGCTGTCATCCCCCATACTTTAAAGCGTGTCAAGCCCTGTTCTTCCTGTTCCTCGAGCTCCTCAGCAATAGCAGCCTGTCCCCCCTCTCTGACCTTCGGCCTCGATACCTTCTGGTTGGTAATCGGAACATAGAAATTATGCATCCGCCACTTAGTGTCGTGCCATTCATGCCAAGCACCACTATACCAATCACTTTTCTTCCCCGGTAATAAAGATTCATCTTCTTTCCTCACTTCATCCTCCACACGCAAAAAATTATGAAAAGGAGCAGAAAACACAGCCGCCACTTCTCGGGCATCGAGCCGCGGCATCAAATCCTCTTCTACACTAACTTCTCTCCCAGTCGTTACATTATCGGCGTGGAGAAATGCAACGCAAGGTCGTACAGCTAATGCCGTTCTAGCTAAACTAAATGGAAGCTGACATAGATGTTCTATTCTGAACGGAGCGGGGATCTTGTGATCATATCTCGGCAGGCCGATTTCCTCACTCGCTTCTCGTCGGGCAATTTCAAACGGCGTCTCGGAAAGCGCATCGGCTTTTCCGCCGGGAAACGCAGCTTGGCCGGAAAAGTTTCGGAGGGTGGTCGAGCGCATGGTGATGACGACTCGGAGGTCTCCTCGTCGGTCTGCAAAGAGGAGCACGAGGACGGCGGCTCGGCGACTCAGGGGGAGGAGATTCCATACTGTGTCGAAGGGTGGTGGTTTGTAGGCACGGAGTCGTGCGAGTGCTCCCTTTTAGATATTGTGTTAGGTGAATTGAGGGTTGGGTGCTACGCTGATAAAGTGTCTACTGGATGTTGAATGTCATGTGGAGGTACTTACTATTGAAGCTGCGGAAAGCGGAGCCATGCTACTTGCATCGAAGTATTGTGCTTCTAAGATACTTTGTTGCAGTTCTGCTACCTCATTATCTTCTATCTGAATTGAGCTTTCTGGAGATAATTTTGAATCTTTTGAAATTTCATTCATACTCTTTGATAATACCTATCAAGTAGGTAGGTATTTCTGTATATGACGACAAGCCGAGGTCGAGACATGAAGTCATTGAATGGGTGTGGGGTAATGCATAAATAGGAATGGTAACATAAATATTGCATAAATAGTATAAATAGTATAAATAGTAACCTACTGCTATCAATCTGAATCCTACAAGGTTTCGTTTCCTACGACATGTTGATATAACCTTAGGGTGAGATTTTCTTGAATGAACATTCCTACCATCAGCCACTTTGATGGAATATGTATGGTGTGATATAGATGGAATATGATGGAATATCTGGGCTGAGCATCTCCATTGGTACTCCAGATTGCGCCATCCCCTTCCGGTCTTTGAAAGGAAGAATCAACGGGATTCAGTCGAGATAGCTGGAGATACACCGTTTTCAATTGTTCACTCTTGATTTGTTCATTGGATTATAATCCTGTATAAAGATAGACGAGCGAGCCCATTTGCTAGTCGTTCAATAACCTCCACTGATCGAGTACAGACAGTACATAGCTAGGTCTTATCTCGCCATGTTCGAGTCCATTATCACATTTGCAAATGATAGAGAAATAAATTATACAGTCATGCCAGCTGAAATCCCATTCACAGCAGCAGCTTCAACTGCTCATACTACGCATTCCGAGACACCCATTCAAAGAACCCTCATTGAATCTAACAAAATATACGCCGCAAATTTCACGCAAGGTGATCTCGCCCTTCCACCCGCCAAGAAATATGCTGTTGGTACATAAACACTTTCCAAAAAAGCCTCTCTTCTTCTTCTGAATCTTTCTAACATACTCCAGTAACATGTATGGACGCGCGTATCGACCCTTCTGCAGCCTTTGGCATCGCTCTCGGCGACGCTCATGTAATCCGCAACGCGGGAGGTTCTGCACGGGATGCCTTACGCTCGCTTGTCATTTCCCAGCAATTGTTGGGGACGAATGAGATTTTGCTGGTTAAGCATATGGGATGTGGAATGCTTACGTTTGGGAATGAGGATGCGGTTAAGCTTGTGGAGGAGAGGTTGGGGGAGGGGGCGAAAAGGGAGTTGGATGTTTTTGGGGGCGAGTTTTTGCCGTTTGCGGATTTGAAGGAGGAGGTTAGGAGGGATGTGGAGTGGTTGAGGGGGGTGGAGGTTATTCCTGAGAAGGTGCGGGTTAGTGGGTGGGTTTATGAGGTGGAGATTGGGAAGGTGAGGAGAGTGGTTTAGAGGTTTGCAAGGTGGATTACTCGAGGATTGTGTTTTGTTTATTCTGAATCTCGAGTATTCCTTCCTGATGTCGCAGGTATTCTAGAGTGATCGAATACAGACAAGACAGACACTAGTGTTGTGATGTTGTTCGTCATTTCATTTGTTTCCAGAGGAAATTGTATTTCTATTTCGCTAGTGATCTTGTTTTCAACACTTCAAGTTTCGCCAGATGTTTGTTGTTCCGCACCTGCATGTACATCTCGAACCTCTGGGAAGGAAATCGTCAATTTCTACCGTTTGTCCCTTCTTTCGGTCTTATCATTTGATCTCCTCCTGCCTTATCATACGTCCCCTCTAATCTGCGAATGTGGAATCAAATTTTGATCGAAACGGTTCCTCATCAAAACGGGAAAGCGGAAAAGAGTGACGCTCAAGCTTGTGTATACCGTAGTAGCCGGGTGAACAATGAAGTAATTACTCGATTTGGATGTAGGAAATGATTCGAACATCTTCAGAAGTAAGGTCATTGAGAAAACACTATGTAGAAATAGCAAATTTTATATGCACGTAGATGCTGGCTTTTAGTATTTAAACCCGTCTTCATTGTTCTTTTTGATCTTACAGATATCCCTCCCACCACCAATCTCACAGTCCTCGTGCTGGTGCTATTTCTGACCATGTTTCTAGGCGTTGTCGAAGCTCTATTGAAACCAAATCTGGTAATCGCGACCAGAAGCCATAGCAGATGGCAAGAAGTTTACTTGTGCTATAGCCAGCAGGAAAGGAAACACCAACCGAGAATTGTTTCGGCACGGACTGGCTTCTGACTTGCAACTTGCAAGTCAACAACCAAAGATTACGGTTGCCTTACTTGGTCAGAACAAACAAATCCTCATAGTTACCCAGTCAAGTGGAAGTAACAACTCCAAAATTCGCCGAAAAGGTCTTTCTCAGTATCTTTATGCCACTAATATCGTCGTAAGCTTCTTCCCTAATGTGGCACGAAGTATTTACTCTCACCCGATCAATATGTGACTAAATTAGATCGTTGGGAGTGGTATGAATAAGCTCCAATGCTTTCTTTTCTTCTTCAACTCCTCTTCTCTTCTACATCTTATTTATCAACTCATTCAACCCACATTTCCACTCATGTCGCTCAAATTTCAATACATCTGTCTGATGTTTATGTTTCTATAGATATCATCTTCCTCCAAGTATTATCCTCGAATGTCTTTGATCTTGCCAATCATTGGTGGTGCTCGAGCAGCGTTTGAGCATATTTTTGCTCAACTTAAAGGTAGGGGGCATCTTTTCACGGGTTCTATTTAGCACAAGGTGACAGCGGGGCAGTCAACGGAGACGTCCTTGGTAATGGGTTCGACTCCCTGAGGCCTGGGCGACGTTTAACTTTGTGACATGATCTTCTGTACTCCATTACAGTCATTCAGCTTGCTGGACCATCCTACTCAGTGGACGCACTGACCCCCTTTTCTTTCTCTTTTAGGCCCTTTCTATTAGGCTCGAGATCCGACTACTCTTGCTACTGTCAACTTTCCTTTTCCAATAGAGTTTTTCCTACCAATCTTCGCAGCGCGATCAGCTCTTACGTTCCCTTCGACTCCTGAATGTGCAGGAACATATCGTAACTCGACCTCAACCTCAAGTAGGCTCAAAGCTTCGGACGCAATGATCCCTGGTACAATCAATTGCTCTGCATTGGGAAGGGTTTCCAATCTTTTCAGTGAATTCCGAAACTGATCAAATCGTCTTAGTGCATCAGAGCAATCGCTGTAAATCACGAGTTTACTCGGCTTTCGTTCAGCTCCTTGGTTGCGACACATGTCCCATCCTATCTCAAGAGCTCTGACGATAGCATATATTTCGAGAAGATAGGTCGAAATTTGTCCACGAATACGCCAAGAAAGATCGTCCCATACATACTTGGAGGAGCGGTAAGCAATTCCTATTCCACAATCAGAGGTCTCGTTGCTAGAGCCATCAGTCCAAAGTACTAATCTATCTTCGTTCAAATAGGAATTAACCTCTTTTGCCGCGCTAACGAGTGCAGTTTCGCTGGGCTCAATAACAACGACTCCTTTGAAAAGTTTGTTCTTCAGATCTCGTTTGGTTTTACGTCGTAGGGAACCTATTCGGATGCCGCGGATTGGTTTCGGTGCCACGAGACTGCCTATGGTTGATTGGCCACAACCAACAACATGTGTATCAAGGGAAGTTTGTTTGTTGGTACAAAGTTGTCGAGCACCCTGCACCTTATGTTTGTTCTTTAATACACCTTGCTGTCGCTCATGTTCCCTTCGGGCTTTTCGAGCAATACGAGATGGGCGGACCATTCTGTGGGCAATGGAGGAAATTCAAGCAGGTGCTTTGTATTTGATAGGGATTCAGGTCAGATGCTTGGTGAACTCTCTACTCTGTTAAAGATCTTGTATAATAAGAATTTCTTGCCTGCTTCAGATAATGTGCCAACCAAGTATGCGATTGTACTTACACTTCTGTTTGCAAATAATTGCAAGGGGTATATATACAAAATTGATTCGGGAAAAATATGAGGTTTTGTATAGTATCTTTGTATGTGAATTATATTTTCTTCTTCTGACAATCAATTAGAGGGCGTAAATCGTTGATTTTCTTGTTTTGTCGATGAGTATTGATTGGTGATGAATATAAAATTATGTATATGTTGAGAGAAAATTGAGGAGGCGCTGCCTTATGTGTTAAAAATGAAAAGATAAAACAGAGAGAAGGTAAATTCTGAATTTGATGGAAAGAAGGATGGTATGAGAAGACACATTATATATGGGAAATAACCATACTAGATACTTACTAACTTAGTTAGAGCTGAACTAGTTCTACTAGTCTGACGATAGTATAGACTGGTTTAGTAAATGAAGCTCAGGTTCACTAGCAAAACACGTGTTGAACGATCGGTGCTTTCATCTTTGAAACTTGAAGTAGAGTGGTTCTGTAAGGGCATGAATTATATGAATAAGCAGTTTTCAAATTCAGCTTCTTCTCAATTGTACAAACCTTAGCTTCAGCAGATTATAAAGTGATGAAAGATTTTGGCCCGTGAAACAAACATCGAATTCAGATCTAGCCTATGATGATTTCGCGACCATAATTTACTCTCATCGAATAGGGAAGATTGGATTTGTTGTAAAGTCTTAGTGATATCTACATAGGTGGACAATGTTGCTAGTCGTCAGAAATAATGTCGTTATGAGTGGTATTACGGAGCGTCCACGTAAGCGAAACAAATGAGGCAGAAATGAATATCTTCAGAGAGTGCTTGCGATTCAATTGTCACTTTTGAGTTTTATTTAATTCTAGCATGTTAGAAGATGTAGATTACATGGTAGCTACCATTTCGTTTCATGTTTTTGAAATCCTATTTATGATTCCGATTAATCATTAAGTCGAAGTACTCAAATTCGGGAGTCTATTTCGCTTACGAAAAGGGAAGATGATTGCATATCTCACGCATTACTACCTATATATTTTTACATTCGCGAGGGACCGACACATACGACCATAGACTGAAGAGAATTGGGCATCCCGTCCGCTCTGCCATACACAAGCTTCAGATCGGTGGATTAGTAGTTGGGTGGGTGACCACC